>JAQLOM010000004.1:8373327-8388458 GCA_030068315.1 Chrysichthys thysi
TAAAATAATGGAAATCCAAGGAAAAACACCACTAAGGTCCATAAAAGTGCTACCCAAGTACTGCACACATGACAAGCGGCATAATGACCAACATAAATAGGTAAGTACATTGAGAAAACATCAAGGTGAAAAACACCAAATAATTGATGAAAAAACAGTACAGCTTCACAATGACCACAGCTCAACCGAAACTTGTAAACAACTAGTAGCACTCACACAGCGCCCGCCTAGCGGACAATTGCTGAACTACTGGACTCATTTCGCAACACCCGGGATTAAACTTTCATAATGGACATTCTGGCTAATGAATTATATATTCAGACCAGCGGATTTTGTCCGTTGCATCCGATATCCATTAATGCGGTGTCCATAAATGAGAGGATCAACTGCAATTGCATAATAATTTATTTATCGCACAGTCCATATTCTTCATGCGTGGGTAAAAGCTCTTTAGTAACCTGGACATCCTGCTGCGAATTTATACAAAACATCAAAGGACACAAGGAGAGCCAGGTTTAATTTATATCCAAAACAGGATCCATGTCCTGTCAATCACAACCAAGCACATTCCCAATAAAATATATTGGAGCCAGCATTAAATTGGCTCGAGTGTTGAGCCAGCATTTCAGGACACTCTCAGTCTCAATACTGGTACATTGTGTTGGACGTCAATACATCCCTTAAAAACACTTTTCTAATAACAGCCCTACTCAGTTGTTCCAGGCTAACATCATTAAAAGCATAAAGGCTTGGACACAGTTTAGAACATGACCGATCGCAGTAGGTAAAGGCAGTTGTGTGTTTTTGAGGTCAGCACAGAAAAGGCAGTACTACCAGCCTGTCTGTGTAGCCTGGTTAGCATAGCGAGTGGCGCGACTAAAAATACTGACTTGCAAATGGGACACTCCGCATCACACACGCGTCCTCAAATAGTACTGATTGGCACAAATCAAAGTAGTAATATTCTTCAAAACATCCTAAATAAGTTGGGATGTGCCAGTGTTTCATGCAAATCTGCCCTTTAATTCTCGGTATTACTCCAGCAATGCCTCTGAGAGAAAACAGGATTATACTGGGGAAAGTAGACCATGCGAGTGCTCATATGTCTAGTCTCTAGTGTCTAATTTTATCTACCACTACTGCCCTGACTCTTGAAGGTGTTCTCATGGAAGGAACTTTTCACCCACTTTTATTGTCTTTTATGTAAGTAGAATTTTATACGATATTAGTTAGGTAGACGTTCCCACAAAGCAGCTTCAGATGTACCTGAACAACATGCCATGTGTTGCTTGCTCAGAAATAAAAGCTGGTGGAAAATACATTTTGACAGACTTAAGTTGCATACCGCGATGTACCATGCTTGATCATGTTGGGTATATATATAGTGGTACCTCTGGTCACGACCATAATTCGTTCCAAAACTCTGGTTGTGACCCGAACCTCGTTTCCCCTTTGGATTGTATGTAGATTCGATTTCCAGACCCTACAAACTATATGTAAATATTGGGGTTTTTATAAAAGATTTTTAAGCACAGCAATGTTAATTATACCATAGAATGTACAGTGTAATAGTAAACGAAATGTAAAAACCTTGAACAACAGAGAAAACTAACATTGCACGAGTCCGTATTAGACCTCTATAAACCTTATTTTAATGGCTTTTAAGCACAGGGAAAAAAACAAGAGTTTGAACAATGCTTAATATTACAAAAACTTACCACAAACAACCAAGAAAACTAACCTTGCATGAGTCGACGTCTGGCATTAAGGAAGTGAGGAGGAGGTTACTGAAGAGCCAATGAACGCACGTCTGACCGAGACTGATTACAAGGACACGTGCGTCTTTGTTAGGTACACAATACGCAAACAGAAAACGGGAAAACATCGGCGCATACGAAGCAGCCGGGGCTGTGTATGTTCGGCACCCAATTTGGGTGTTCGTGACCAGGTGCAAATTTTTGCCGAATTTTTTGGTCGGGTATCGATTTGTTCGTGTTCAGGAGCTTTCGTGACCAGAAGTTCTACTGTATTTGATACGTGCTGGGGTTGTGATTGGGATATCACAGGGTTAGGTTTTTTTAATTTAACTATTTATTTTTCATGATTATGTAAAGTTCTGTGTGTAGTGCTCTTGCTTCATTCGGTTTTATGAAATATATAGTGTTCCTTGCAATTCCTGGATGTATGACTGTTAAAAATAAGTACTCCCTCTGACTGTATTCAGGGTAAAAAGCCTTCAAAGTGTTCGCATGCATCATTAGCAGGAAGAAGTTGATGCTGCTTTGAATTATGTTTTTCGGGTCCGTTTCGTGTTTCCATCGCCACACGACGCCTCCTCTCCTCTTTGCTCGCTTCCTGACCCCGTGCTGCATTAATGCCACCACTAAATCATGTTGTATTCTCAGAATGAATTAACAAATAGGAGTAGGACAAAATAAACTTGGGGTTTGACTATATCTTGTTGAAACCACTCTCAGGGGTCGCCTAAGGTCATAAAACGCAAGTTGACACGAGTATGACTATCAGCACTGGTGGGACGTTTAAAAGAGAAGCTAACAGAGCATCAACTCTCCATCCTATACCACAACAACAAATATGCCAGGGCAGTTTTGGTGAAATTACTAAAATTTTACAGATCAACATTAGATGCTTTCGGACCAAACAGTTATTGAGACTTTTTGAGAGGATCTACCTCCACTGAGAACTGCACCCCTTCAAGAGCCTGTCCTGTGTTTGTGTTCGCACTGCCGCGAGGAACGCTGGAGTGACTCAAGCCACATCAACATCGGCTCGATCTGGACCGGCTGTCCGTACCCGTGTTTTTTCTTTATTTTAACGTTAAGAGCCGTTGGTTACACACCTAACATTTCACACGGATTTAAGGCTGTACCAGACTCAGGATGTTCCCAGTCGAACTGGATTCAGCTGTTCAACACAAAGATATGAGGATTTTCCCCTACACTATCTGGTAATTAGAAAATCTACTAGTGCAATTTTTTTTTTTAATGATCTTAGGGATTTCGAACATTTCATGTATTCCCCCTTGCGCGGCACATCTCCGAGAGGAAGTGCAAGCGCTGCGAGTTGTGCTCTTTTTGTTGTTGTTTGTATTTTTTTGTTTACCTGTTCAATATGGAGATGCAAAAGTTTTCATATATACGTCATATTATGTCACGTTTCTCCCTCTTGCTCTGTACTTCCTCTTTGCTTGTTTGGATTTGTTGGAATAACACACATCTAAATCAAGCAGTCTTTTTTTTTTATTCAGTTTAGTTGCCCTCCATTCCACCTCAGGTTTCAGTTTCTCTCATGTGTTACCCACCGCATGTCACGTGAATTTTTATATCAAAAGTGCATTTGTGTAAGCTTCTGTATGTTTTATCCTGGTAGTGTAATCCACGCTGACTGATGTGACACGGAACAATCTCCTGAACTTACATCTTTCACCGAACACATGCGTCTCTCATGGTTCCTGTTGTGCTGGGAAAGTACCTATCCTGAAGAAGGAGCTAAAACAGTTCCTAAAACCGGAGTTATAAGAGCTAATAATTGTCCTCTGTTCCTGTGGTGCGAACACACAAAAAAGTGGACTACTTCCTCTAACAGTTCTAGGAACTATGAAAAGTCCCTCCGGTGGGAAAGCGCCTCTAGAAACCCGTCTGCCAGGGATGCAGCGCCGGTCTAACATTAGCATGCTTCTAGAGATTTCGGTCCTAACTCCTGCTGTTATTTTTCTTCCATTTCCTCGCGAATGCTTGCAGGAGCACCTCATTAAAGCTCCTATTTCCCTGGCGTCTGGGGATGTGTAAAGATGGGACGTTTGCTCAAACGAGGCTGTTTTGCCATTTTGTTGATGCTACACCTCCAGACTTGACGATTACCGCTTGTGCCCTGGATGTTTTCACCGCCTTTCCTCCTTGTGCTTAACCATTAACAGGAACAGTTTTAGCTTATTTTGATCAGGTTTGCTTTATTCTAGCTATTTAAAGAGAGTTTAAATGATTGCTGTTGACCCATTTGGAAACTGGGGCATTAGCTGGATTCACCCGGTCGATTTTTGCTCATCCAGAGCTCAGCGTGAACAAATTAGCTAAGTTTAGCCTAACAGTGTCATGGGCAGCTGTTCGCAATGCAAGTCAAATTCAGGCTCTCTGCGGTCTGCTTATCAGTTTAATCAAACGCTTTAATAGTCTGATTTGAATGACCTGCTCTGTGAAGTGCGCTAAATGCTGAAGTGCTCTAGTGAAGGTAGCATATTAAGCTTGTTGCTGTGGTCGGACTGCAAGCGTACATGTGTCTCATTAACAATGGAGTAGATAATGAAGCACTACGAAGGGCTCATTCACCGAAAGGGGAGTAGCGACATCAGATTGTAGTTCAGCCTCATATAGGGTCTCTCTCTCTCTCTCTGTCTCTCTCTCTGTCTCTCTTTCTCTCTCTCTGTCTCTCTCTCTCTCTCTTTCTCGGGCTGTCATTCGGTCTTTTATGAAAACACGCTGATTATGTCTGGCTCCTTGAAAGGCAGCGAGATAAGCGGACAGCTGAAGCACTTGGCCTCTGTGTAATTTTAAACCATCATACCATGCTTGCCCGCTCACCTGTGTACTTTTATACTGCCACCCCCGTGTGCGACCCAAGTGTTTCGTAATTTTTCCTCTCTGTGCGTCCGATGAAGGATCTTGATTACACTTGAACGTGAGCCACGTTTCCTGCGCCTGGCTGGATGCATCACGCTCCACATTACCCACGACTGTGTTTCAGCTCTCTGGAGGATCAGATCTGTGGCAGTTGGATGGACAGGAGTTTATTGACTCTTTTTAAACTGAAGCAGATGTTAAGGCTGACCCTGGCATGCCAGTGGCTTACGCTCTCGCTGCTGCCCAGTGCAACATATACGAGCTCTCCACAAGGAAAAAATGACAAGCACATTCACAATGCTGCTG
The DNA here is from genome assembly GCA_030068315.1 of Chrysichthys thysi. Taxonomy (NCBI): domain Eukaryota; kingdom Metazoa; phylum Chordata; class Actinopteri; order Siluriformes; family Claroteidae; genus Chrysichthys; species Chrysichthys thysi. The sequence goes on from JAQLOM010000004.1 coordinate 8,378,271, forward strand.
CGGTTTTATTCTCTGTGGCTGGAGGCAAGAAAACACTCTGGACATGGACTCATCTTGGACAGCCCGTATGGATGACTGTGGTATTCTTCCTGCAATTTGTAGGATTCTTGAACCAAAAAAGCTGGAGTCATTATAAGTCAGGCTTCTCCAAATAAAACAAATACGCATTTTGATTTAATATGTCGTCCCTTTGTATTAATTCCGTTTTCTGTTCAATAGTTGTCTAGCTGTGATTGATTTAAAGGTGGGGTCAGTGATTTTTTTTTTTTAAAATGAAAAACAAAAGTAATATTTTGATAAATCCTATCCGGACAGCTATCGGAATATCTACTTAAAAGAAACCCGCTAATCTCTGTGGTGCCCCAGTCGCTGTGGAAATGAATATGGGATAAGGAACTTTATTGGATCTTGTACCTTGGTACCATGTTTATACAAATCAGACAGTTAGTTTTAACATTTGCATGGTGAGAAAGCGCAGGAAAGATGTTTGAGGCTCGCCCAGCGTGAATTAAAAAGCCGAGCGCCTCTGGCTTGCCGTCCGTGCTGCGTTGCTTCTGGTGTGAAGCAGGTTTTATTGATGGCGCAGCCGAGTTTATGGCTTCACTGTGGGTTATTAGCATTTCTGAGCCAAGAAAACAGTAAGCCGTTACTGGCCCATTTGTGCTCCAGTGCCTGTGCTTCTCCTCCTCAGGCTGACTGCTTACTGACAAAACACACAAATGCTAGTTGTTTGTCCAGAAGCAAAGGAGCATCAAATTACAATAGCAGGAATTATTGAAGTGTTTCAGGCTCTCACTCTCACCGTCACACTCCCTCTGGGTGAACTTCAGCACGACACCGTCTGATCATCGCTCGGGATGGCTCTTTCAGGGCATCACACAGCTGGCGCGCTGCCAAACTGGAACCTCATAGCCTTTGTCTCGGTGAGCCACTGACTAATGTCAGCTTATTCTAAATCAAAAGCAGTGAGGTGATGGTTGTGCCCCCCGAAACTCTCTTAGCCTAGGGTTCATTGGAATATCTAGTCAGTGCTAAACTCTGCATGTATGGGAATATGGGCACTTTATAATTTTCCTCAGTTCGTATCAGGAGCAGCTGAAGTAGCTGCGCCCACACTGACCATGTGTTTAGCCAAAACACATGCTGATCGCAGGCCTCCAGATCACCACTGGTCCTGCTGTCTGTCCACCGACATATGGACGGCTGACCCGGTCACATGATTCGCCTGTTCACCTGTTAGTCATGTTCCACATCAGTAAACTGTGCTTCATGCCTTGCTTAGATTGCATTCATGTCTGCCCGAGGCTTAATTTGTACGGATGAAACATGGCATGACACAAAGTGTCATCCTTTGCTGTTATTTGCTTGGCTGCTTCTATCGTCGTCATATGACAGCGCAGCAGGAGGGAGGTGTGTATGTGGAATTGTATCTGCAAATTGTTCAGTTCTGGAGGTCAATCACGTTTATTGTGCACAATGCTCAAGGCTTCTGCTGACGAGGGAGGACGGTAGCTTGCCAGCTGGGGCTTTCTGGAGTGGGATATTGAGAGAGAGAGAGAGAGAGAGAGAGAGAGAGAGAGAGAGAGACATGGAAAGTATGTGTGTGTGTGTGTCTCTCTCTCTTTGTCTGTCTGTGTTTGTGTATTTGTGTGCCTGTTCTCCTCTTCTTCTGGTTAAGCACTTGTGATGTGTCCTTGTCCTTGTAGCTGAGCATCTCTCTCAATCTGGCCGACTCTTTCCTCTGGCTGGTTCTGCTCGTCCTGCCTCATGCTGCTAATATTCCTATATGTCATTATTCAGCCCGAATATGAATGTCTGCGATGTGTTGAAATGCAAATCCAAAGGGGTGATGTTTTTAGTGTGGTTTGTCTGTAAGCAGAATTATGTGAATCCTACCAGCCTGATTTCCATGAAACTTGGTGGAAAGATATAGCACGGGCCCTGGAAGAAAACGTTACATTTTGGAGCAGGGCCGAGTCATGGGGCGAGTCCATGAATTTATTTTCTCAATGTTGCAAAATATGGTTACATGCATAACAATGCCGTACGTCTCAAAATCCGGAAGATGACCGTAAAGTTGAATAGTGAAAAAACATAGAGATGGTATGGACTGATGTCTCTCAAATCACCACAGCACACACACCCCCCTCAGTTGGACCGAGTGGCAAGACCTGGTGCGCATGGCGGCCTTTAGTAGGAGAATCTGGGAGTAAAACAAAAATAAATATCTGCTTAAATTAAACGCAGTTGGACTCAACAGTGAGCTTTGTTTTGTGTGATTTTGGTCAGATTTTCTGCCACTCACTGGGTGTAACCACAGTGATGTCCACTTGATGTGATGTCACATGGATAACTTGAAACATTGTGCTAAAGAAAATGAATCTTTTGAGTCTCCTTGGGAAGAGGAACTGCAGCACCAGAGAAACCTCCATACTAAACACTTGATTTATGTATTTTGCAGGTGAGCCAGTAATATATCATTAATGTGTCACATGTTATTGAAGTTTAAAGCTATTCTGTAGTCCAGGCATTCATGTGCTAGTGACCTAGCAAGGGTTTCGTTGACGACCAGAGGGCCTAATGGCAGGAAGTTCGTATGTAGTTAAATTGGCACGGCTGTCATTTATCCAGGCATATAAAGTGGTTGCGGTTTCATATTTGCATATTATAGAATATTCGACTGTTGTCCTTTATTGACCGTTGAGGTCTGTGCTCTTGGGGTGCCCTTTTAGTTACTGATGTTTTAACGGCTGAATTGATTTTTGTTCGACTTTTTAAATTTAAATATATTCCATTATGTGAGCATTATGATTTTAGACATCTCTTATTCTTTTTTTTTTCCCTTTTTTTTTTTCTTGTAGCAGCCGTTTGCTCTCTTTCAAACCCTCTGGCTATAGGCTGATTATCTGGATGTCAGTAATGATGAATGATGATGTGGATGAAGATGGTAATGATGATTAGTGTGATATATATATTGTCATCTCAAGTGGGATGGTGGTTGCCAGAAGCTCTGAGCAGTGTGTGAGTGTGTGTGTGTGTGTGTGCGCGCAAACGCATGAGTGTATGTCGGGATGGGCTTGAAGAGAGGAGACTGCTCTGATTGGATAGTCTCATCCAGGAGTGACCAGCATCGACGGAGACTATCTAGCCTAACCACCGCTCTCTGATGGCTCTTCTCCTCAAATCACTTATGGCCTCTTAGCAAGGCCATAATATGAGAATTGCTATTCAGGATGGGCTGTAACCCACTTACCACATATAATGTGCAAACTAATGTAGTCCATTGCATACTATACCAGTGTATGTCAATTCATCTTCAGAGCAGATGCTTACTTTGACAGCTTTCAAACAGTAGGCAAAGAGTGCATGATTGTCAAACTCGTCGTTGGGCAGTGTTTTGACAGCTCACCTCGTGAAAGAGCTCATAGCCACCGTGTTTGAGCTCGTTCTCTTTGCGCTCGGCGGCCTGGAGGCAGTGCTTATAATCAGATTAGGCAGCAGTGCGCTGACCGTGGCCCCGCGGGGAGCCTGAATGTTGGGTCTGCTGCTGTTGCTCAACCTTCTGTCTCCACACCGCAGCAGCTGTCTCCTCAATTCACCTCCATTTATCATCCCTGCAGTGGAACGAGATCAGGTTTTTTGTTTATTTGTTTGGGTTTTTTTTTTAAACAGGAAGTGTGGTTGGGGGTGGAGGTGTACATGGTAGCACCAATAAAGTTGATTTAGATGCAGTTTGTTTTAGCTGAGGGTAAGCACTGATTATTTGCGCCGCACGAACACCTTCAAGTCCCTGTGTATTTAAAAGTTGCAATTGTAATACAGCTGCTGATTTTTACACCACAGCGCTCTGGACATCTCAGTTGTAACTGGTCAGAAGATGTTGATTAGTGTTGTACACCACCTGCTCTGACTGTAGTGTCTCATGGAAGGCATGTCGCAGTTTTAACCCATTAGCTTCCGTGGGCCCCATTTGGGGATCATATATTGAATGGCATAAAAAATAGATGGCATGTGCCATGATCCCCATTTGGGACTTTGACTAGAAATTAAAATTTCAGAAAAATGAACAGTCATATTTCTTGAAAGTAGATGTTTTAGTTACTATTTGGATGTAAATTAATAGAAATACATGAAAATTTTCAGAAAAAATTTGGCAGTTAATGTAAATGTGTTGGTTCTAAGGCATGGTTGTTTCTATAGTAACAGCTTGTATAGAGATAGATTTAACAAAGAAGTGTGTAATTGTTGATAGCGTGGAATGTATTTCGTAGACGTTACGTTACATTACCATCAAGCGACTTACATTTGTATATCATTCACACAGCTGAGTATCCTTAGGTTAAGGGCCTTGCTTAAGGGCCCAGAAGTGGCAGCTTGGCAATGCTTGGATTTGAACTCCCAACCTTCCGATAAGTAGCCCAACTTCTTAACCCCGTGAGCTACCCCCTGCCAGATGTTCTTTCAATAAGTTGTTATTTGACAGAAAGATTTGGTGAATTGCTGTGTTATAAAAGGAATAAAACACATGGGGATGAGCTGTTGTAGGAAATGAATCAACACTGGAGGGTAAACAGCACCCTGCTTTGCATTGGGCTGCATCACCCCAACTATATTTTGTGATTTATTCATGGAATAGTTTTATAAATTAGGGTAATCTAGTGTAATATTTGGCTGTGAGAGACTGGGGACCATCCAGGCCCTAACCAGGATAAAGCAGCTACTGAAGATGAATCCGTATTCAGATGAATGATTATTTGTAATGGAGATCACAGGGTTAGATATCACTCTTTGTCGATTCTGCGCATTAAATCATGAGCTGGCCATTCAGGTGGATTAGACTCAAGTTCATCGTGCGCAAATCCTAAAATAATTTGCTTCCCAAACTTTAATTGCTTGTCGATCCTCATGGCACTTTCAGGCAATTAATGTTTCTTTATCTAAATGCTACACACGATCCACGTGGTCTTCGCTTCTCATTGCAGTTTGGGGATGGGCTGATATTTTGAGGCCATCTAATTATTTAGAGCTTCATTTCTCCTGAACTGATTCTTTCAGGGTGTCTGTGTTGCTGTGGGATATACAGTATAGAGGCCACAAAAACACTGACTTCCTGCTCGTTTCCTAGAAACTGAGAAACGAGCGTAATGATTTTGGGTACGAATGGAAAACACCATTGATGTCCCATTTGGGGAGCTTTGTGTGTTGTCTGTCTGAAACTCACTGTCCTGTTTTTCCTTTTGTGTCTGGAACATAGGACTGTGTGAGCCCCATGAGCCGGGTGCTTTTAAGTGGAATGTCTGCTGGGCTTGAAGATGAAATGATCTGACGAGCTTTTATCTCTCATATCCATTCCTTTCTCTTTTCTTTTTACATAGCCGACATCTTTACTCCCAACCCCTCACTCCCACTCCGTTGACTCACTGGTGTAAAGTCTTCCTGTTTGGACCACCAGTTTGCCGAGCTCTCGACTAGAGTCGTTAAGGGCATTTGGGCTCTTTCTGTCACATTTTTAGGCATGGAGTCGACAGTGAGGATTTGAAAGGATTCTATTAGTTCTGAAAAAAGGGAAATAGTCTTTTCACACACCAATGGAAAAGGAAGGAAAAAATGCTGTATTTGACCTCTCAGAATGCTGTCACTGAGCCACCAATATGAGTTACGTATGGGGATGAACCCAGAACCCTCTGGGAGGGGACAACATCTGCTTTATTCTAAGCTGATAACACTTTTGGTGTAGCATATTGTGTGTTCATCTTCAAAGCAGCAGTAAGCCTTTGAGTAGCGTTTTGGCAATGGGCTGTGGTTTTCTCTTCTATTTTTATTGAATGTGATGTGTTGCCAGAATTTGGCAGCAAGCAGTCCACAATATACACACCACCTGGAAATATTAACCAACTAAAGTGGGTTATATTTCTATGCACTTATCAAATAAAATTGCTTTCTGACAGGAAATGGAGCATTTTCCTCTGGTTGGTGAATGAAAGAAAGAGAAAAGCTGTCTACTTTTGCTGGACAGCTATAAAAACACTGACCGCTTTTGCTCTGGACACATAATGTGCTTGTTCCAGCCTTTCAGGATGGCGATTAATCTGCCCCTTTTTACAGCAGTTACAGGAACAGAGGCCAATGAGATATAGACGTAGAGGCCACGCCCCCTTCACTGAGAGACAGGCGTAGAGGCCACGCCTCCTTCACTGAGAGACAGGCGTAGAGGCCACGCCTCCTTCACTGAGAGACAGGCGTAGAGGCCACGCCTCCTTCACTGACAGACAGGCGTAGAGGCCACGCCTCCTTCACTGACAGACAGGCGTAGAGGCCACGCCTCCTTCACTGAGAGACAGGTGTAGAGGCCACGCCTCCTTCACTGGGATACACAGCAGATTGTCAGGATGTTTTAAGGAGCTCGTGGCTGGTGAACGGACTCTGGCGCTTTTAAATACAGTTCACATCTGGGTTCATCTCTGAAAACCAGATGCAAAAATGCGAACCCTTTGGTGCATCACATGACTCGTCAACTATCTCCTTTCTCTCTGGAGCAGAAAGCCTGGATGAGTCATCCTTCCCTGTCTCATTATATGGACACTTTGTATATTTATTTTAGTGCTTTTTATAATTAAAAAATCATTTCTTTTTATGAAGGATTTTCATTGTTTGGCCAAGTCATTTCTGCAGGATTGTGCTTTTAGCACATTACCAGGCTGCAAAACACTCGAAGTGGAACATTCCATTCTCGAACAGATGCCAAACCCAGGCTGCTGTCTTTGACTCGAGTACTGAAAACTGTGGCTGCCTTTCAGGGCGCATGCTGTTTTAGTACTTTCCCACTTAATACCAAGGACATTATCAGAATACCTTTTCTGCTAATGTTTGAAGGTTTCAAAAATTCAAGCCCGCCACATCAGTTTATAGGGGTACTTGAAAGTTCAAGTTGCGTCAAGGATGTGATGTAAAAGAAATGAAAGGATTTCATTAAAGCTGCATTTAACACCGAGTTTATTCATGTTTTTAAAAAAAATATATCATTATTATTATTATTATTATTATTATTATTATTATTATTATTATTACACAGTTTTCCGAGAATCATTAAGGCGTCCTGCATTGTGTGCTGAGGCGTTATTCTGTTGAAGGATTGCGTCCTTGGCACAAATTTCTCCATCTCTTTAATTTTTTTTTTTTTTTTTTAGATATTTCTCTTGTTACTCTTCAGACTGTTGTTGTCTCACTCTGTTAATGTTTGAAGGCTCTTGCTTCAAAAGCTGTCAGTCCTTCGTGGGATAAGTAATCATTAACAACCTTTATCCTGGTAATTTATTGAGTTCTGTTTGAATGAAGCCCCACAATAATTTCTAGCTTTATCTAGGTATACTTTCACCTTTAAATTCATAAACCTTGCTCTTAAGATCCAAATGGAAACTAGAGGTGCAACAGCGATCTCTTTGGTTTGGTGAAAAAAGAAAAATGGAGGGAAACAAAATCTGGCATGGTAGTCATCGAAGATATTGTCGATGTGATCAACTTTGATGGTATGACGTGATCAGTTAGTCTGTTGACTCCCAAAAAAACCTGACTAATTGGTTACGCGTATACAAATAGCTAAAATGCCTCATTTGTTTTATTTAAGAGATTTGTTGTCTATCTATCCATCATTAGATGATGCAGAGGGAGTACGGTGCTTCACGACTTTCATTATGCAGTCTGTCTGTAAGAAAGTTTATACATTATGACCATCTTCGGGCAGTGTAAGTAAGCTTGTACACTTTTGCTGGTTGCAAAATCTCTGGAGATTGCTGGTTATATAGCATATTACCCAGCACTTGGGCTTGTAGGACCGAGTTGTCACATCCAAAGTTATGCACTAGGGGGTTTCTGAATTCCTTTCTGTCCGCAAGGGTTCACTTCTTAGTGGTATTGACACTCCTGTGACCACTTCCTAATGAGTTATCAACAAATTCATGCGTTAAAGCGCCTCTGTGAAAGAGGCTCTCATAACTTGCACCTGTGTGTGCGACTTTGTCGGTCTCCAGAGATGGCACAATCGGAGCGACCGTGCCAAGCCAAATGTCAAAGAGCTCCTGTTAGAAAGCCCACATGAATCACTGGTTTGTGTTCCTGGCAGTGCATTCAAAGGCGTACATCTTAAAGCTCGTGCTGCACGAATGCTGCTGAGTGTGGTTGAGGTTTATAGGATTGAAATGGTTGTGGGCAGACATGCAAATTCCCCAGATTGCTGATGGTAGAGCACAGCCTGCCAGGATTTTGCTTTGCATGAGGAGGAGTCCATCACATCCCACATTTTAATGCTGTTTATTGCTGATTAATTGTTGAACAACTTCTGAATCAGAGCAACTACAGGACAGCTCCCAAATGTTGCATAATTCATCGGGTTTAGCACATTCCAGAGGGGTAAGGGCGGTGTATCCCTACAAATGCTGTGTTAAAAATTTATGGCTATTTAAGAGGAGGGTCAGAGATCCTCCCCTCACTCGCTGTGCATCTGCAGTTAAATGAGCTCATGAATATTTAATGAGCGAACGGCGGGTGGCGCATGTTAGGCCACAAATCAGATGGCGTGGGGGTGTGTTTAGTTTTAATGAGGTTAAAAGCACATTTCGAGGTCCATTTGCACTCAGGCTGTCGGTTTTGTTTGGACGAGTGTGAGTGGTCTTCCTCTTTGCTTTTGGTGGTGATGCAGGTATGATGCGCTCCTAGCATGAGAACTGTTTAGATGAAGAAAACGCTCTGGAAGTTCAACGCGCGATGCCTGTCCCGTAGACTGAGCAGCTAAATCTCATCACTCTGCTCACTACAGCGTGCCGTACAAAGCTTAGACCAACCACTGCGTCTGCTTGCCATCTAATCCTGAATGACTTTTCATGCTTCTTTCTGCCTCTCTGTCTGTTTTCTGATTTATGGAAAGATTTTAATGCCTTAAAGAGTTTTCAACCGACTCTTCCCTCCTGTTGGTTCTCCTCTCGTCACCTCAATCCCTCCAGTATCTTTTGCTTGCCACACATCAATTGAGTCAGGGTTCATTGTTTATTCCATAAGGAATATGATGGAATACCAGCTGTATCACTTGCTCCTGTTTTGACCGTTCTACACAAGAAACCCCCTGAGAAATTTCAGGGGTGCGAAGTACACTCAAGTAATTAACTCATTTGAATCACTCGCCCAGAAAATTAAATTCCAGCGCGTCTGCGTAGTGCGAGTCAGAAGACGTATAGCTTTACTAGCATGTACATCTTTCAAATGGAAGTTGCGCATGCTGAAAATGACTTAGTTGAGGCTCTAAAGTGTGAACATCTGTATAATCATTGGCTAAATATTACTGCTGTGTGTTGGTGAGTGCGAATACTGAGTACAGTTAAATTCTGTGTTAGCAAAGCTGAGACTGGGTGAGCACACGAGCGTGCACTTACCCGAAGAGCTGACTCAAATCGAACATAAACATACGATGCAGTGTTGTAATAACAAGAGAAAAAGGGCACGCTGCTTAGCCCTGATGAGGCCTGATCATAGCATGAAACATAGCTGGAGGGTCCAGCAAAGCGCCGAAGCACTCGGTAGACGGGTCTGCAGTGAGGAAGGACGCTTGAAGGAAACTTCGGTTGAATCATGTAGAGCTTAAGTTCATGGCTTTGACTTTGGCACCTGTTTGTGGTGGGGTTGTGGGGGTTGTGGGGGTTTGCATGCCTGTGCAAGTAGTGAAGTAGCACATAGTGGAAGACATGGACGAAATTAAACCTGAAACTGACAGGTTTTTGCTCAAGTGCATCTGTCCTGTTTTATTGCTCATGTAGGCTTACTGTAGTGTAAACTCTCTCTCTCTCTCTCTCTCTCTCTCTCTCTCTCTCTCTCTTTGTCCGTGTATGTCTTGCTCTAGCTGATCCTCCGTACTGCTTTCTGTCTCTGGCTGTTTTCTCAATAACAGTTGAGTATTAATTTTTTTTTGTAATATTTGTTTGAATGATCAGCGCCCAGTTAATTTAATCTCAGTGGATGAAAAAAAATCAAAAAGCACCTGCATGATGTGAGTCTGAATACAGAGAACTTCACTCACATAACTACAGATCAATTGACCTGACCGCTCTCTCTCTCTCTCTCTCTCTCTCTCTCTCTCTCTCTCTCTCTCTCTCTCTCTCTCTCAATCTTTTTGTGTGTTTCTTTTTTTCTGTGTCTCTCTCT
>JAQLOM010000004.1:8428013-8439776 GCA_030068315.1 Chrysichthys thysi
CAATCTCTTCCTCCTCCCACCACCAACGTCCGTCCTACACCTCACTGCTCCGCCTCCATCATCGCTTCTTGTGATCCGCAAGGTAAAGGACACTTAATAAAACCAGTTTATTTCTTTACATTCACTTTTATTATGTTTTATTATTATTTTATACATGATTTGTTATTTATATAGTGCATTGCTCTTATTTAAAAACACGTAACAAAAGAAATTGCTGTGTTTTGTTGGGGGTTTGGAACGAATTATTAATAATTCCATTCATTTTAATGGGGAAATTCGATTCGTCTTACGACACTTTTGACATTCGACCTTGCTCCTGGAACGAATTAATGTCGTCCGTCAAGGCACCACTGTACTGTGGATCTGAATTGATGTAACTCATGACATATGGTTAAAATACTCTTTTACACCCGTTTGGATCATTTCCAAATAGGATTATGTAGTGACCTTGACAATTAGGAAATTGTAGGTTGTTCTCTAATTTTGATCTCCACTGTATACACACACACATATATAATGTTCAATCCTGTGTATTTTTCTGATGCCTCAGGCTCTTTATGATGGAGAAAAACAAAACAAATAATAAAAAAATAATAATAAAAATATGGCGCAGCAGCATCCAGCCAGGCAGGACAAGGACATGTCACTGAGTTTTAACCCAGATTTTGTATTTTGGGGTTTTTATAATGGTATTGTTTTCAATATCAAAACCGCTGTCTCCAGCTAGCATCTACACAAGATCACTGACAACACCTTTAATGACTATTTCTGTGTGTGCGTTTCTGTGTTTCAGAATCAAGGTGTATCCTGCTCCCTGTGGTCTTACGCTTGTTACACTCTCACCTGCAGGAGCAGCGTGACCTGGTGATGTGCGCCCAGATACTCACCAGCATGCTGTCCATCATTAAGAAATACGATACGGTAAGACAGCAGCCTCTGACAAGGCCTGAACCACTCGGAGAGAGAAAGGGAGAGAAGAGAGATGAGCTTTGGAACTGAGAGTGATGCAAGCTCTGAGTAACATGGCTCTCTAAATAAAGTCAGAAACGAGTGAGGATTGTAAACATGAGTAGAGAACGTCCTGATTTAGGAGAGACTGGTTGAAGGCAATAAGACCTGAGCACATGCTCTCTAATGGCCATTTGGTTTTGTGCAGTCAGAACTACAATCTGACCATTCAGACTAATGTAGAGATTAATTCATTAATCAATCAATGGACAAAATAAAAAAAAATTGAATAATAAAATAGTTTGGGGATCAGTTTTGCGTCGTGTCCCACACCAGGTTGCTTAACATCATGCCACAAGTAGTGAAGCTATTTAAATCAATTAACTTGTACAAGTAGTGTTGATTAAGTGCCATATTGTTTAATTTTCTTAATGTACATGATACATGATAAGTAAGCAGAACAAGTTGGGGGGGGGGGACCTTTACGGAATATTATGGCCTTATAGTTTGGACAAAGATTCTAGAGCGGATTCTACAGCTTACCAAAATGGCGCCCATAGTGTCAAACTTCCGTACTTCCTGATTATCAACGTATTTTCCGGCCAATAATCTATCTTGCACGTAGCGCTCTAGAATCTTTGGTTTGTGTGTCTGTGTTAGTCAAAAATACACACTTAATAATGTCCTCATACCGTAACATGTTGCCTAATAAATATCAGTAATATTGTATTTAGTGAGGTTATTAAATTAAGCCTAGTTCTATACTAGTATTAGTTACTTGAAACAAAGTTGAATAAACACTTTTGGAATGTAATTCATCTTCAGGCTAATCCAATGGATTGCTTAATCAAAACAGTATTATTTAGATTAATACAATTAATTGATTATCAAAATAGTTGGTAGTTGCAGCACTAACCCTAAACCAGGACAGTCTCTCTGACCTAGAGAGGCTCTGATTGGTCCGTAGTTTGGCATGAGATGAACAGTGTGTGTATGTGTGTGTGGAAGTGTTAACCAGCTTTCACACACTCCGCAGGGCCACTCTTTAGAGAGGCATCACCTCCCCTTGCCCCTTTTCACTCTGGCTGCTTCTCACCTTCTCATTATCACCCTGTCAGGAAACCCTCCCTGCTTTACACCCCGCTTTAATATTCAGACTCAGGATTGAACTGCTTTATTGGCCTGTTATGAGAGAGAGAGAGAGAGAGAGAGAGAGAGAGAGAGAGAGAGAGAGAGAGAGAGAGAGAGAATCAAAATAAGAAAATAAACATTTTCCATCCTCCCACAATGCCTTAAATACACTGTATATGAAAATGATATTAGATAACAGGCCACATTTATCCTAATAAAGCAAAGGTAAAAGGGATTGCAGAAGTATTTGCCCCCACTCTGTGACTCTAGAAGTCAAATTTATATAAATCATGAAATTTAAACCCAGTAGATCATCGTTAGAATCAAGAATTATATTTCCATGCAATATGAATAAACATCTTAAGTACCTTAGATTAATTTTGTACTATTTACCCATTTTATTACTATATACACTTTATAGATGTGTATTTTTAAATGTGTCTAGTGAATAAACTCGTGTTACATGGCAGTGTACAAGTCATCTATGCTCTCTTATCACATACTGCGTGTGTGTGCGCGTGTGTGTGTGTAGGAGCCAGCCGTGTCTGAAGAAGTGGACCTGATCGTGGAGAGCTTGCTGAGTGTGTTGTTGAGGACCATATTAGAGATTTCCAACCGTCCTCAAACCCCAGCGTCGACCATGCGTCCTCAGAGTCAGGATGTCACGGTGAGGGAACAAAGATAAAGCATGGGAATTACAGTAAGAGCGATAGTGCACTTAACGGAGGAGGGTAAAAAAGAAGAAAGAGAAGAAAAAGAAACTGGGGGTGGGGTGGGGGAGACAAAAGCCCCTGAAGGCCTATTAATTACTGTTCAGCAGCCAAAGCTCTTTATACTTCAAAGCAGCTCTGCATCAGGTGAATTGTGGGCGAGCTTTCCCTTTAAACGTGATGTGTGCTTTTTGCGTCGTGTTGTATTGTAGATCCCAACCTCACTGTGTCTCTGCTGATCGCTGCTTATCTACAGCTCCACTGATCGTTCTGTGTTATTTACTCTCCAGGCTGTGTTCAATCAGCACCGTGTCAATACAGCAGGAGATATGTTTGGAGTCCATTTCTGGCATTTGGTGTTTTAGTCTTCATCGGAGCTGTTTATGACTCGTTTGTATAATAATATGTATGACATTTTTTTGGGCATGCATCATGAATCCATTAACTGGAGGTCAGTGATCCACTGGACTACAGGTCTGGAGACAATAGGTCGAGAAAGGAAGCTGATTTGGTGAATGGTGGTGTTACTTGGACAGAGTCATGTGTTGTTTATTCTGTACTTTCAAGTTCAGCACAGACATGTCTCATCAGTTGGGGCAGGGGGTAGCTCAGGGGTTGAGACATTGGACTACTGATCGGAAGGTCGGGAGTTCAAATCCAAGCACCGCCAAGCTGTCAGTGCTTTCCCCGTGAGGGAAGGCCTCAGTGCTCAGTTTATAAATGAGATAAAAATGTAGGTCGCTCTGGGTAAGGGCGTCTGCCAGATGACTGTAATGTCGTGTAAGAGGTTCGTAGCAGGACATTAAAGTCATGAGAGTAGGCAGTCTTCTATTCTGGTCGAATCACTGGTTTAAATGACTAGTTTGTTTAAAGCTTGGGAATTAGAGCCATCTTTTCTAAGTTGCAGTCAGAGTAACTGTGGGTGCACGCAGGTTCAACAAAACTAAGAAAACATTGCCACTTGAAACTGTCTTATTGTCTAATTTTATGAAACCTTTTTTTAGTTGACACTGCGTGTTGTGTCCATGCATCTGTGTTTCAGGGGGAGTTTGTCTCCTGTCTTTTGGCACTCCTGAAGCAGATGGGAGATCAGCACTTCCAGCAGCATCTTCAACGTTTCACCAGTAAAGATGAGCTGAGGGTGAGGATGGCCCAAGAGCAATGCGTTTTATGAACTAATATGTTCATACACTGAATAGAAACGTCACCTTAGTTTTAGTTGCTGCTCATATACATACCAGGACTCACAGCCACAATCAATATAGCCACCAACCTTGTTGGCCCTTTGTGCCGTTAGGTGCTTTCAGACTGGAGGAACTTTTCGTAGTTCTGTTCGTAGGACTGTTGGAGGAAGTCGCCCTGTTATGAGTTCGCACCACAGGAACTGAAAACGATTATAGTCCTTGGGACACTGTTTATAGGGACTTTTTTTTTTAAGCTCCTACTTCAGGGCAGGTACTTTCTCAGTGCAACTGGAATCCTGAGAGAGGCGGAGAGGTCCAGATGTGAGTGTAGTGAGATTCTTTATGTCGTGCACTCATTGTTTCATTTTCATGCATTAAAAAAATAGGATAAAAATGGACAAAATTACACAAATGTGCTTGCTAAAAAAACATCCTTGGGATATGCACAAGCTAACAGGTGAGAGAAGCTAAAAGCTGCAGTGTGGTGGTTGGCAAACTAAATTAAACTGAAAAAATATATTCTTATCAGAGTTTGATGTAAAGAGAAATGTGTGTGTGCCGCCTCTCATTATTCCAGTAAATCCATATGGTAGAAATGTAAACAAAGCGGATGAGCACAGTGTGGGAGGATATGTGACATGTTGTCAAAATATCACTAAAGTCATTGGAATAAATCACCACTAATGGATTTTTTAATTGCCAGGTAGCCTGCGTAAATAAAAATCGTTGCATCTTCATATCCTGTAGCCGAATTCAGTTCGACTGGAAACATCGGTTGTTCTTAACGATAAAGTTGAAATGGGGAAAAAATAAACTTCGTAAAAATTTCATTTCTATAAAAATTTTAAAACAACACTTTCCTCACTGGGTAATGAAAGTTACTGCCCAGCTTCTTGTAACCAATTTTTTTTTTACGTTTTTAATAACAATTGGACATATACCGATATTTTAATGACTTCCCATGCTAATTATATGTACACTTTTTGTTTCAAGTAAAAAAGACTTTTTTTAATGCCCGCACCAAGACTTGAACTCAGGACATCAGGTGTAGATCATACATTACACCACTGAGAACATGTCTTTGTAAACTTATATATGGCAAAGGTTATATTTAAATCACGTAATACATAACTAAATATCCGTTACCTCCGCAACCGGACATGATAGCTCAAATTTTTTTTTCAGATTTGTATTAAAATTTGAATTTTTCCAAAACATTTTTTTGCTTAAAATGCATTGTCATCGGAGTAGAACAGGGGTCTCCAACGTGTCGCTCGCGAGCTACTAGTCGCTTGCCTCCCCCTTCTGGGTAGCTCGCGAAAGGCTGAGCAAATACTTAATTTTAAACAGTGATTTTCATAAAACACAAATTTCATTGGTCACTTGGTCACTACCTTATTCGGGGGGGGTGGGGGGATGGGTAGGGTTGCCAACTGTCCCGATTTACACGGGTTGTCCCGGGAAGTGGGTGATTTTGATGTGTCCCGTCCAGGACAGCTGTAGTCCCGTATTCCAGTCACAGCCTTACCGCACAATAGATTACTGTCAGCATGGCTAGTGCGCGGTGCGTAATTGTGTCTGCACTGGCCACTAGTGGTGAGCGGGGACAAAATTTCAGATTGAGTGGTCAAAATGAGCGGTGAACCAAAGAAAAAACGCCTGGCTGGGTGGCTCGCGGCGATTATTATTTTCCAAAAGTAGCTCTCAGTGGGAAAAAGGTTGGAGACCCCTGGAGTAGAACATTTCTACCAAGTTTCAAGTCATAGGTTAACGGGAAGTGGGTTAAAAATTGATTACAAAATTTGTACCAGACAAATAGACAGAAACAGTCAGTTAAGTGTTGTAATAAAAACATGGCTAAATGGACAGACAGTGAAGTCCAGACTTTATTGAGCCCCTATGTGAAGGAGGAAATACAATATGATTTAGAAGGAGCCTTCGTCACTACTGGTGGTGCCAATGCAAACAGAAAAAAGGCCCTTAAAGGTGTGTCGTTCTCGGGGGCGCTCCCCAGGGGATAGTTCCTCTCGACAAGTCAATAGAGCTGTTAGGTCCAAAAGTACCTAAGGTGGCTGTGTCAAGCACAGATCTTGTTCTAGCATCATGTTTAACAAGCACCAGAAAAACAGAGGAGTGGCTTTTAAAGTAAGCAAAAATTACACGATGAGCCGATTATTAAATGATTGATTTGGAGATATTGTATCACAATTTACTTCAACTTTTCTCTTGTTCTCTTCAGTGCACAGTGTTGCGCAGTATATCCACTAGTTGTTTTGAAGGTCATGTTAAAATCAGGGCATTTTCTTGTTTGTAGTAACTGTATTGTCTTCGATTGTGTTTTTGTTCCTGTCAGGATTTCCTCTTGCAGGTTTTCACCGTGTTCCGGACCCTGATCCGGCCCGAGATGTTCCCTAAAGACTGGACGGTCATGAGGCTCGTCACTAATAAGTAAGAACCTTAGCTGCCATTGGATTTCTTCCATTGATGTGTGTCTCTGAGATGAAGGTAAATTAATCATACGACATTAATGATATTGCTTGCACTCATGCCGATTGACACACGTGCTTCTCTTCCAGCGTCATCATCACAACGGTGCTCTACCTGTCAGACGCTCTGAGGAAAAACTTTCTCAACGACGGGTTTGATTATAAGGTATGCGTGTATTGTAGTGCCTGCGTTCAGACTGTAATCCTCTCCTGGGTGTCGGCACACGCAGCACTGAGCCAATTGTGGTTGAGAAGCGAACGGAGCTATTTCACTTTATGGACTTCCACAGTGACATACTGTAAAAACAATCACAGATGAAAGTTGTGCTCTGGGCATAACGTGAACACATCCTCACGCATACTGTGTGTTCGATATAGGTCTGGGATGCGTACTTCTATCTTTCTGTGATCTTCATCAACCAGCCCTGCCTCCAGCTTGAGACCTTCTCTCCTTCCAAGCGCAAGAAGATTTTAGAAAAGTGAGTGTCTCATAGACTTCTCTCTTACGAACTACGTAGCTCAGGGATACTGTGTGGCAACACATATCATATTGTGTGATGTTTGTGATTGGGGTTACTTCAGTCAGTGTGACATGTAGACATATGAACGCTGTAAAAATTGCAAAATGCAATTTAAAAACAAAAAGTTGCCATTAAGAGTCATTGGTGCGACTCGTGAGAACTCAAGTGTTCATGCACATTTGTAATGCAGCTGTTTATGCTGGTTCGGTGTGTTTGTTCGATTTGTGAACGCATGTATGTTTGTGTAGGTATGGAGATATGAGGGTGATGATGGGCTGTGAAATCTTCAGTATGTGGCAGAATCTAGGTACGAGATCAGTAGCATAATGCATAATCGGGGTTTTCCTGTCTGGTGCAAAATAAATAAATAAATAAATAAATTCTCTAGTCTTTCTTCTCTTCCTGTGCGTCAACTGCTTTCTCTTGCTTTTAAAGGAGAACACAAGTTAAACTTCATCCCTGCTATGATCGGCCCTTTTCTCGAGGTGACGCTGGTTCCTCAGCCGGATCTGAGGAATGTGATGATCCCCATCTTTCACGATATGATGGACTGGGAACAACGGCGCAGCGGCAACTTCAAACAGGTACAACAGTGCCCCCTGCTGCTTCAGTGAGCACAGTGTAAATATACACAACTCAGCTATACAAGTCGATTTAACCTGTAACCCTGGATGGTCTGTTTTAGGTGGAGGCAAAACTTATAGACAAGCTCGACAGTCTGATGTCAGAAGGAAAGGGTGATGAAACTTACCGAGAGCTCTTCAACAGCATGTGAGTGAGAGCCTGTGCTGATTTTATTTCTCATATTTAGTAAGTATTTTACAGGGACATCTAGGAATGCATGGTTAAGTATATTGTAATTACAATTTTGGCATTAATTATAGCTTTATAATGTATGAGCACTGCTAACTAACCGATTTTAAGGTTTTATTCAGAAAACCATTCTACATTTATCAGCTGAAAGAGCAAAAAAATGGCAAATCACAGTGTAGGACTACTGCTAATGTGTAGTTAATAGTCTTAATCTGTTTTAAACCAAAGTCAGTGTATTTGTAATTTGAAAGAGCACTGTGTACAGATTACAGGGAGTCCCTCGGTTTGCGACGTCATCGACCTACAGTGTTTCGTGGTTACGTCGGTCGCCATCTCCCATAAATTTATTAAAAAGTCTTAGAAAGAGGCTTTGTTTACGTTCGGCGTCGATATTTAAATGAATGCGGCGCTCAGGATCGACCTCTCAACCAAACCCGGCAGAGTTCGTACAAACCCTGAGCACAAACATACGGACCAATCAGAATCGAGTGCTTCGCCATGTCAGCCAATCAGCGCAGTTGTTGTTCTTTTTTCTTTTCGTTACCTAGTTGGAGATCCGGGTGCTGTGTTAGGTGCTGTATTAGGCCGTTTTAACATTATACAGTGTCGTACAGTGTGCGAGTTCCGACTAATGATGAAAATCGTGTTCAGTCGACCTGGAGGAACGGACCGCCGCCGTAAATCGAGGACCCCCTGTATTAGTTTAAATAAACAGAGAAAATGATGCTGTTTTCAGTTTAAAAGTATCATTTCTCTTTAATGATGCCGTCAGTCAGGGGGATATGAGGAAGTGTGGTTGGAGAAAGGAAAATCTGTGTTTGACCTTGTGTCTGCAGTCGTCAAACAGCCCGTGAGTGCAGTACACATTAACAAACGAAAAACACAGGAGCAAAACAAGAATAGGAGAAGCACTGCAGTGTAAAAGCAACAGCAAAATCAGAATCACGTCAATATTTGCACAAAATGGAACAGGTAGGCCATTTGGGAACATCATCACATGCTCATTGCTGACTGGCTACAGCGAGCATGAGCCTGAAAGATGAACAGCGAGCTGGGGGATGTTTACAGAGGAACAGTATGAGCCTCAATAAACTCCACTGAATATACTTTTGTTTGTGCCTGTTTTTATTTTTGTCTAGTTTTTAAATCAGCATAGCGTTAATGAGTATGTGAGCACTGAAAACTCGGCTAAAGTGGTAAAAAAGGTATTCCTCGTTATAACAGCTTGAGTAACTTCGCATGAAATAATTTCGGCAGGCTTTTTGTTTGTGATTATGGTTATAATACTCTGTAGCCAATCCTCAGTGAGCATGTGATGTTCAGAAGGACCAGCCCTTTCTGTTCTAAATGAATGATCTTGTGTTTCTGAATTTGCTCTTGGGCTGGCACGCTTCCAGCCTTAAGTGATGAAGGCCTCATGTTTTCGTGTCCGTGAGATTCTCATTAGCACATTATCTCAAGATTGAGAGGTTTGCTTGATTTATATGGAGTTAGGAATTGATCCATCAGGGTCACGGTCACAGTCATTTTAAATGGCTGAAATGGATTCTCTTCAGTAGCTTCCTCCTCTTTGTACAGTACAGTCTCTGCTGAAAGTACAAGATCTGCCAGGCCAAGATTTTTGTTTTAGCAGTACACTTAGCAGGGCTTTGTTTAATCTTTGAGATTTAATCTAATTTGAGATTAAAAGATGAATATGTGATGATGGATCAGAATTTCAGCGTTCGTTTCCTGATATTTACGTCGAGATGTGTTAAATACCTTCAGACATGGTACTTTTTGCTTCAACCCACCCATGTTTCAGGTGAGCATAAATATTAGAACATATGGCCGACCAGCTTGGAATTTGCAAAGAAATGCAGAAATGAGTCAAACATTGTGAAACCAAGATTAATCTCTGCCAAAGTGAGGCCAGGGAAGGATCTGCTTCTTCTCCAAAACATGCCAGATCGTCACTGAAGCACGGTGGAGGTGATGTCATGGCATGGGCTTAAATGGCTGTTTCTGGAATGGCTGACTAAACTTCACTGATGATGGAACTCGTCATGGCAGCAGATTGAATTCAGAAGTCCACAGAAACATTGTCTGCCAATTTACAAATAAATCATCCAATCTAACAAACCCAAACCACTTCAGTATACTGATGCTCCCCTAGTTACCATGGCACGACTTAGGATGTTTCAAAGTTGCCATGACGATTGCGATACGTTAAAAATGGCTGAATATTTCGAAGATATTTAAGATTCGTGGGCAGGCATCGCTAGCGGGCCAGCGTAACGGCGCGTGACGTACAACATGTTCAGATGATGCCCAGATATACGCATCACTCACGTTGCGTGATGCCTCACTCACAAAGTTAACTTGTGTAGCGGTGTACTGTACAGTGCATTACCATGTCGTTTTTTTGTGTGCTTTAAAAGCTAATTTTAATTCTAAGGCATGTCTTCGAAGCACCCTAGCATGTCTCCTACAGGAAAAGCCTCCTGGGTAGGCTAGGCTAAGCTAAGCTAGGCAAACAGTAGTTCGACATATGATATTTTCCACTTATGATGGGGATGTCAGAACGCATCTCCATCGTAACCTGAGGACTACCTGTAAACCAAAAACAAAAGAATTGGTGTTGCCTTCCCGGTACTTTTGGAGAGGATTGTATATTTGAAGGGTATTTGTTTGTCTATAAATATTGCCAGTTTGTGCTTAACTGTATGTTTGAGTGTGTGTGTGTGTGTTTGTGTTTGTTTGCGTGAATGTGAGCACATGGCTTCAGTTTCCGAACCCATAGCCTACAGGCATTTCACAGCTGTATTTACACTGTTCTGTTTGTTTAAACTGGTGCCAAACAGAAGAATCCCCAAAATCTCATTTCTGTTTAATATGCACAGCATGACATTTAAAGCCGCCTAAGCCCACCGTCTTCCTTTCATTTCTTTCCTTAAAAGCTTTGAAATGAATTATCTGCTATCAGCACTGAGTTTTGATTGATTAAACTCTCTCCTGTCTTTATCTTATCTCGATTCTTTCTTTATCTTATCTGCACTAACAGTACTAACCGTGTTACTAACTTGTATGAGTGAGTGTTTCTGACTTTCATCTATTAATATGACTTTGTCTCGTCTCTGCTTTCCTGGAGTAGAATTCCTCTGTTCGGTCCGTACCCTAGGTAAGACACACTACTCACTGTTTCTGTGGTTAGATCTGTGAGTAGGGTGTGTGTGTGTGTGTGTGTGTGTGTGTGTGTTTGTGCGTGTGTGGGAATGGGAATGGTGCTTATGGGGAGATGGTGAGCGCGTGTGTGCTTGATGCCGGTCGAGCACTAATCAGTGCTTTCTTCTGGGTGTGTTTGTGTCTCAGTCTTTTAAAGAAGATCGAGAGAGAGACGTGGAGAGAGAGCGGGATCTCGTTAATTGCGACAGTAACACGTCTAATGGAGAGACTGCTCGATTACAGGTGAGTGTAATGCAGGCGAACACAAACACGCAGGAACACAGGATTCCTTCAAAGTGCATTAAAGTTTAATAAGTTTAAAAGGTTTTGAATGTGTCAGAATATTAATGAGTTTATAATAGCAGCAGGTCAGATTTCTCAAGCAAGAGGATGCATGATTATAATTAGATCAGGGAATTTTCTGTATCAGATTCCTTCTAACTTATCCACAGTAGCGTTATTTTCCTTAGTGCTGATGTATAGCAAGATGGGGTTTTTTTTTTTTTGGTTTTTTTTTTGTGCAACCTTGCTCTTGCTCTCGACTCGTTCTACCAGAGCTGTTGCCCGTGAAATGAACGTTCATTTCTCTACCATAAGCCGTCTCTAAAGGCGTTTCAGAGAATTTGGCAGACCAGACCCCGTAGGTCTAGACCAGTGTTTCTCAAGGGTGCCGCCTGACGTCCTCAGGGGAGCCGCAGAACCCCCCCCCCCCGGTAGACATTCCTGCAGTCAGCATGCCAATTGCACGCTCCCTCAAACGTTGTGA
>JAQLOM010000004.1:8440164-8450567 GCA_030068315.1 Chrysichthys thysi
TAACACAGATTTAGACAGATTTGTGAACAATATTTGAGAGTAATGGGTCTTTTGTGTATGTAGAAAATGTTTCAGATAAGTGACAACAGGCACCAACCATCGAGGATGTTACTCATTGTAAATCTACCTCGAAACAGATATCAATCTGATGTGTCCTTTATTAATAAATGAACCTTTGTAATACAGAGGCAAATTGCTGCAGTGTAAAAGGAATAAAACACTACAGGATGTGCTGTTATTGGAAAATAATCAACTTCTTCTGCTTCATGCCAAGCTGCATCACACTACCCCATTGTTGATCGTTTTCCTGTAAGAGCACACCCCGTCATGTTCTATTCCTTACATATTGCTTTTATGTCATTTATGTTCATTGTTATTCATTAAAAAAAAATGCAGTATAACTTTTTAAATACGTAAGCGGTCCATAAATGACTTTGGAGGATCGTTTGGCCGAAAAGTTCAGGACGTGTCCCGATTGGTTTTAAGCAGGACATTTTTTGAATGCTGACTATGTAAGGGAGACGTCTTTTTGAAAAGCTAGCAGTTAATGCGAAGGAAGCCATCTTTACCGAAAGTATGAAAAGAAAAAAAAACTGTCAAAATGTACTTGTGTACTGTAATTTGTACAGTAACCGTGTACGTCCTCATTAGTTACGTTATAGACACACGTGTAGCTTAATTCCACAGTCTAAGGCCCTGAGTTTCTGTGTGATTTCTCTAGGGACTGTATGAAACTTGGAGAAGTGGATGGAAAGAAGATTGGCTGTACTGTCAGTCTGCTGGTGAGTTTCTTTCTGCACACTCACCACCAGCATTAAGGCTGTACCTGCCTGCCCACACTGGCTTTCAAACTTCACCGCGTCCCTCTGCTGTCGAGGCAGCAAGCTGTCAAACTCATCCAAAGCTAAGGGGCCAACCATGAGGTCTGATTGCTGTTAATCTGCTAATTTGACAAACATTTTCAGACAGTGGTTTGGAGTAATGATCCTCTGTGTCTTTGAGTGTCGAGGGGAAACAGTTTCTAATGCTCATCTCAGCACTCATGGTTTTTCCCAGCATTTTGCGTGTGTTCATTTCATCTTCTGAGTTCACCTCCATACGACAATCCATAGCAACAACCTGGGTATATGTGGGTGGAAAACTCGGGGCTCATTAATTTATAAAGCAGAAAACACTCGGTCTTTGGCTCAGTTGTCCATCTCTCTCTCTCTCCCTCTCTCTCTCTCTCTCTCATTTTTTCTGTCTGTGCAGAACTTTTATAAAACAGAGCTGAATAAGGAGGAGATGTATATCCGCTACATCCACAAGCTGTATGACCTGCACTTAAAAGCACAGAATTACACAGGTAATGGCACATGTGGGTGGAGGAGTGATGCTCTGCAGGGGCATGTGGGGTGGATGCTGGAAAGAAAAGAGAATGATGGCAGCCTGGTGGGTGTGTTGGCGTGACATTGTGTGCGCTTTTTCTTTCTTTCTTTATTTATTTTTTGCTTGTCTAGAGGCTTCTTACACACTGCTGCTGTACGACGAACTGTTGGAGTGGTCAGAAAGGCCACTGCGGGAGTTTCTGAGTTACCCCATGCAGAGCGAGTGGCAGAGGAAAGAGCACCTGCACCTTACCATCATCCAGAACTTTGACCGCGGCAAGGTCCCAGCTCTGCTTTCTGATTCCGAGTGTTTTTCTTTTTCTTCCTTCTCAATTCGTTTTCTTTCTCAGGCAACTTCTCCATTTTACACCTTGATGTACAACTCAAACCCCTCTTTCCCTTGTATATTCCTTCCTTCCTTTCCTTCTTTCTTTCCTTTCTTTCCTTATTCCCATCGTTCTTTCTTTCCTTTCTTTCTGTCTTTCTTTTGTCTTTTCTTTATTTCCTTCTTTCATTTGTTTCCTTCCTTCCTTGCTTCATGTCAGTTTTTCTTCTGCTTTTCTCTCTGTTGGTCTTTGTTTTTGTCTGTGTTCTCTCTGTCTGTCTTTCTATTCCTTCCAAGATTCCCTCTTTCCCATAGTTTGTTTCTTATACTTTGTTGTTCAAACACATCTGAGTTATTTTATTTGTGATGTTAATTTTCCATTCTATATGTATGACATGTCATCCCTTCTTAAAAGCAAACGACTACCTGTAGGGACTGTACTTCTGTCTTTTTTCCCTCGTTCTTTACTCTCAAGGTTGTTTGTAAGCTGCCTGTTGCATAGAAACATTTGCATCTCATCACTTCGACTTCATCACCCACTGATCAAAATATCAGTCGGGGATCGTCTTTTCATTAGCTACCCATCACAACAAAATGGCATTTACATAATTTGCACCCTCATCATCAGCAGCTTGAATGAAAATAAAACCTAGCTGCTCCCACTGCGCAGTCTCCTTCTGTACTCCTGAATCAAGCCATGTGTGTGACATTGCTAAAGGATTAGGAAGCAGCGGGGAAGAAAACATTTAGTTTAATTAGCGTTATAGCAGAACCCTCTAGCTTCACTGTGAAGGCTTTTTCTTTACAAGTAATTGTGTCGATCATCTGCTGCCCCCCACTGGAAGTTAACTTGCCTGCGTACATTGTGTGACACCTGTTTTATCTTTTCCTCTCAGTGTTGGGAGAACGGCATCCTCCTGTGTCGAGAGTTGGCTGATCAGTATGAAGCATGTTATGACTACAGGAACCTGAGCAAAATGAAGGTATGCTCCTCTGTGGGTTCTTCTGTTAAAAGCTGTTTATTTTACGGTGGAACGCAGAGCAACTGTTCTGTCTCTGAATCCTGTGCTTCTTCTGCAATAATCTGAAATGTTCAGATGATGGAGGCCTCCCTGTATGATAAAATAATGGACCAGCAGAGACTAGAGCCCGAATTCTTCAGAGTGGGCTTCTATGGGAAGAAGTTCCCCTTCTTTTTACGGGTAAGTGGCAACATCTAAATTGTAAATTTCCCACCTGTGGGACTAATAATGGCTATCTTATCTACAAAAAGCTGAGGCACACTCTGGATAGTATATTCCCAAACCTTGGATACACGGCTTTAAAAATCCAGTCAGATATGAGACGTCTTTCCATGGACATTTATAGATTTTTATGGTGACCGAAAAATTAGGGAATCAGGAAACTCACACTTAAACGCACGCACAACTAGGAATGACAAAGTAAGGATGATATTAACTTTTGAAGGGCCGTTTACAATTGAGTCACTGTTGGCTTCCTGTCCGATTCTGGAAGTCCAAGATTAATGATAGGACTGTTGCTTGCATACTTTTTGAAAATGTTCTTCCCCTAAACATCTCTAGGTTTAAATTTAAATCAAGGCTATAAACATAATGCTGTTTGAGTCCAGCTTTTCTTATGTTTTCAAGATACTTTTACAGCCAGAAGTATTTTCCTCTATTGCTTTCAAGTCCACTTGGTGGCACTCTTACCCACTATGTATGTTTGAGTATGGTGTGTGTGTGTGTGTGTGTGTGTGTGTGTGTGTGTGTGTGTGTGTGTGTGTGTGGACTTTTCAGAATAAGGAGTTTGTATGTCGTGGTCATGACTATGAGCGCCTGGAAGCCTTCCAGCAGCGTATGCTGAACGAATTCCCTCATGCCATCGCCATGCAGCATGCCAACCAGCCAGATCAGACCATCTACCAGGCTGAGGCCCAGTGTATCCTTGTCCCAACACACAAGTACAAGCCCTACAAAATAATGACTGTCAAAATTGTATCTCTGCATTATTTTCTGCTCTGCATGTGACCTGATGCTTGTATGTAGTGTAAAATGAATCCCAGGTGTGTTTGCTTGCACATTCCTGATGTGAGTGGCACTTGTGATGAGGGACCGAAGAATTTTGTGCAAGCTCAGGACTGCTGCTGTAAATACGTGTCTGTACAGTGGCAGAAAATCAATTCTGTCCCACTGTGACTGCAAGCTGGCTCCAGGAGACGCCAGGCAGTGGACACAATCTTGCACGGTTGGTGGGACAAATATGTGGAATGCTGGAGCATGCCGAATGTGGGCCTTTCTCTTGAGTGCAATTAGAGCAGACATGAGCGGTCAAACTGCATTAGCCTAGTGCTTTGTTATCCTTGCAAGCAATTAATCAGTACCCTTCCTGGATTGCCGCCATACTTAATTCATATTTCTGTGCTGATTAGTCCTCCTAGATGTGCTGTGTGACCCACAGTCTGCTAAATGTGTTTGTGTGCTCTGGAGATCTAACAGGTCTGACTATCCTATTATGTGCATGCATTTCCCTGTATAGCTTGTGTGTGTTAGAAAACGCATGCAGCTATGCCTCTAGTTGAGTTGAAATATCGTTGAAGGTGTTGAGGCTGTATACGTTTACATTTATGGCATTTGTCAGACAATCTTATTCAGAGCATCTTACAGAAGTGCTTTGAAGTCTCTTATCTAAAATATGCATCCTCATACTGGCTCACTGGTCCAAGTGTACCATCAGTCTAAAAACCCTATTGGTGAGGTTAGTATGGAATGAAAAAAAAAAAGGTGCTAATTTAAGTACTTCATGAAGAGATAGGCTCTTAGTCATCGTTTGAAGACGGCCTGTGACGCAACTCTTCTGACATCTAGGGGGTATTTTTTCCACCACCTAGGCACTGGAACAGAGAAAAGCCTTGTTGCATGGCTTCCTTGTATTCTAAGAGATGGTGGATCCAGCTGAGCAGTGCTAGAAGATTGGAGGGAGTGTGCTGCAGTGCGGGGTGTGATAAATGCTTTAAGGTAGGTGGGTGCTAGTCCATTTTTGGCTTGTAGGCAAGCATCATTGTTTAAAATCTGATGTGGGTAGCTACAGGAAGCCAGAAGTGCTTGCAATGTGTAGCAACGGGAAGGTGTGGGAGAGCTTGGGATGGTTCAAAACTAGTCATGCAGCTGCATTTTGGATCAGTTGGAGAGGCTGAATTGCGCCTGGAGGCAGAGCTGCCACGAGCGAGTTGCAGCTGTCCAGTCTCGAAATGACAAGAGGTTAAACAAGAACCTGAGTGACATCTATAGAGAGAAATAAACAAATCCTTGTGTTGCACAGGGGAAACCAGCATGCGAGTGTCAGTTTAGGAATGTGAGACCAGAAGGACAGCTGATTGTCCATGCTTACCCCCCGAGGTTCATGCGGTGACAGATGGTGAGATCTGAGAGTTGTCCTGGAGGATCACAAAATCCTGACGTTGGGGCTGTGTCTCCACAGATGAACAAGAGTTCAGCTTTGCGGGGATTAAGTTTCAGCTGATTAGTTGACGGTATGAAAACCTGTGTGGATATGTCCTCACCAAGAGATAATATAAAGAGGGAGAACAGATGAGGACCAAGCACGGAACCTTGTGGAACACCGGTGGAGAGTCTGCTTCGAAAACATGTGGATTTCTTGTGTATGGGTAGTCTTCTTTGTATGAGTGAGTGAGTGAATGGTGCATTGTTGGTTAAATTCTTGAAGAACATGAAATTTATTTATCTGTTTAAAAAGAAAAGCCATTCAGTGTTGGAAAATAATTGCCTCATGGGTAGTAAAGAGCTGCTAATGGGTTGAGCAAAGGAAATGGCAATTAATGAACTGGAGAAATTCGTTTATTTAAAAAAAAAAAAAAGAATGAAAGAATCCCTTTCATCTAAAGGCAGACATTCCAGCTCTCATTAGGTAGAAAGAAAAGAGAAGAAACCTTTTTT
The DNA here is from genome assembly GCA_030068315.1 of Chrysichthys thysi. Taxonomy (NCBI): domain Eukaryota; kingdom Metazoa; phylum Chordata; class Actinopteri; order Siluriformes; family Claroteidae; genus Chrysichthys; species Chrysichthys thysi. The sequence goes on from JAQLOM010000004.1 coordinate 8,445,813, forward strand.
TTAAAGGATTTACTCTTTACTAATAATCACTGGATGGAATTTCAATTTGTAAGACACCTGATTGTCAGTGAGGGTATTTATTTCAAATTAAAGCTCGAAAAGAACCCCAACAATCAAATTAAATGTCAAACGAAGATAACAGTGTATAATAACAAATAAAAGACATTAATATTCTTTACAGTGTTCAGCTATATTGATTTCCCCTTCGTCAGTGTTATGGGTTCATGACCTCTTATCCCAACTCCATCTACAGGGTGGGCCACGAAAAAGTACCCTACCTCCAACACCGGAGCCATGTTCTTTGGTGGAGGCCGTAGCCCCTGTCTCTCCTACTGTCACACCAGGTGTAGGTGCATAAGTGTGACCACTTTCAGCATCTGTTGTGACCTTTTTTTTCAGTGAATAAAAACTATTTATTTGCTCATTCATCCTATCTTCCTATCGCCGGAGGCGGGCTACTTTTTCGTGGCCCACCCTGTATTTTAGTTACAGGATTTAACACTACAATATGCACAAGCATTCGAGGGGTTGAATTCTTACACAGCAATGTTAGGACAGAGATGGGGGCTGATGTGGGATGGTGTTAGATGGGAAGACTATATTGTTCCTATGCAGCTTTTTAAACTGTTCTTGTCGAGGTTTCATTTTCAGTTTTGCTACTGCATTCGTTGACCTAATGATCATCACTCTCCGACCAGAACACGTCTCTGTAACACTCCTTGACCCAGTCCCGACTCAGACCTGCAAATTTACGCCGTGACCCCAATCCCAGACAGCCAGGATGTCCTCCAGAGAGACGGCGTTCCGGACAACATCAAGAGCTTCTACAAAGTCAACAACATCTGGCGTTTTCGCTATGACCGCCCCTTCCACAAGGGCACCAAAGATAAGGAGAATGAATTTAAGGTGAGCTGGCACTGCAAGGTTTAGCTAGCTTGTCTGGTGTCCACCTGCTTCTTTGTCTGTTTTTTTTTCATTTCCCGTCTTGGCTATATCTGCCCTATTTCCTCTGTGTGTGACTTGGGTATTCATGCCTGTAATGTGTGTGTGGGGGTAAGTGTGCAGTATGTGTGTAGAGCTCAGGTGTGCTCTCATGTGTTGCATTATTCACTCTCAGCCCAGTGAGGCTAATTAAAGTTTTAGAGGCCAGGAGACGGGCTCATTCCAAATATCATCTCCCTCATCTCTCGCTCAATACCCAGCCCAGAAAATCACATCCAAAACGCGGATCATATCTACCGCCGAGGTTAGATTTCCGGCGGCCTCTAGTGGGTATAACGTTTGAAATAAACAGTTTAGCCTGCCAGATATTACATTTTCCCTGACACCGAGGTGTGCTTCACTCTGCCTCACTCATCACGAAGTAATGTTTTTTTTCGAGAAATCTCATTAAGAAGCTAACTTAAGATGAGGTGATATTTACATGATAAGATTATATTGGAGACAGCAGTTTGTTTGAATCTCATCTTCAGTAACTAAAGTTCTCGGTGAGATCCCCCCACCCCCACCCCGTCGTAATATTACCTGTTCTTTATGCATTAGGCGACCCAAGCCCCAGACACCTACTGAGAATGCCATCCAAAGTAAGACTTGAGGTTTAATCTGTGAGGACGAAAAACTGAGGAAACAAACTGAGGATAAAGTTTGTTTTGGTGGAAACTGAGCGCATGCGTTGCTCAGGGGTAGAGGAGAAAGAGGTGCCATGCAAGTTGCAGTGCCCCGTGGACCAATCTGGGCTTGTGCACCTTGAGAAGCAATGCTGCAGGAATATTAGGACCTGTAGCCTTTAAAACTGATGGATTCAACCTGAATCCACCGAGCTGCTTCTGTGCATATTGCAAAACTGTCTTACATAATAACTCGTATTAAAAAAAAGAAGCCGCATAATGTACAATGCATTGTAATAGACAATACAAACGGCATTCAATAAGCAGACGGCATTTAATAGTAGCTGTCAAGTCAGAGATGATAATGAATGCGTAGGGAGTGATGTTATTGTATTTCCGAGCGTGAGTCAGTGTAAGACTGTCGGTGTTATTAGCCTTTTACGATGCCGTGCGTTTGAGGGCACGAGCTACCCACATTTCAGTGTGCTTTTGCTTTGGCCTACAGAGTCTGTGGGTGGAGAGGACAACGATGACCCTGGTGCAGAGCCTCCCAGGGATCTCCCGCTGGTTTGAAGTGGACAAGAGAGATCTGGTGAGAGACTCGATCCTTAACAGCACTGCCCCTTTTTTTGACGTTGGTTTTGAGTTGCACTCCCTGCAGTGGCCTTTCTGTAACGTCTGTGTGCTGTGGGGCAGGTGGAGGTGAGCCCGCTGGAGAATGCCATCGAGGTGATTGAAAACAAGAACCTGCAGCTGCGCACACTCATCACGCAGTGCCAGACACGCCAGATGCAGAACATCAACCCGCTCACCATGTGCTTAAACGGCGTGATCGACGCTGCTGTGAATGGAGGCCTTGCTCGCTACCAGGAGGTGTGAACAAATCTTGTTAAAATTAACCCAATTTTGCATTGTGAGATTAGAGGTGTAATTGTGAGGACATGGTTCAAGTGAAAGTATAGCTGTGTATCTAAGTAGCATGCATCCTGATTAACTGGCTAGCATTTTATCCCAAAAGAATCTTGACAGGCATCATGTTTGGGATGTCCTCAAGTCTGCTGTGCCCATGACTTTTGTGTGTTTACTCGCCACGAAAATACACGATTCACCAAATTCACAAGTCGGTACAATTTACGATATTGGTTAAATAGATTTTGCTGGGATATTTTTGAAAAAGAACATTTTTACTACCAAAAAGCGCTACATTTATTTTTCCATTATTTATCATCTTAAGTATTCATTTTGTTGAATAAAACATGTCCTTTTGTTTAATTTTCTTAATAACCAAGAATAATTATTTACAAACATTTGTAAAGATTAGGGTAAAATATGATAGCCTATTAACTAAAATATTCCTTTTTATTAAAAATGAAAAAGGTTCATTTTTTTCTTAAGAATTAAAAAAAATATGTTTTTACAAACTCCCAAAATCTAAAGAAGCAAGAAACACATGGAGGGAGTTGTTTTAAATACATATATATGATTGATTCAAACCCACATAAAGTTATATCCTGACTAGCCGAGTCCCCAGAGTGCAAGGGAGAAAAATAAAATGCAGTATTTACAAAAATAAGTTTGTTAATTACCAATTTTATTTTTCAACAAATAGCGGTCGTACGTCATATCCGTTTCAAACGCGAAAAGAATTTTATATGTTTAGATCAAAGTTTTCTTAAATAATTACTTACCAAACAGGTGTTTACTTCTTTTCAATATCAGTAAAAAAAACTCTCACACATAATTCGTAAAGATGATATAAAAACAGCATCCACAAACAAAGTGTTTAGTTAAAATGTAAGCGCTAGTTACGCTGTTTCTGGTCATACGCACGTATAATATGTTCTATGGTCAGACGGCATTTCCGTTTCAAACGTGAAAAGAATCTTATATATATATAGATTTTATCATGCATGAGATTTTGTTACATGCCTAGTATTTACGGTCACCCACCATCAGATAAGACCACTACTAATATACTGATCACTGAATGCTCTAATTAGTCACATACGTCAGCCACATGAGCTACAAACAGAATTACTTCAGTGAGTTCATTTTAACCACTGAATGACTTCTGGCAAACCCCATGACCAAATATAACTATTAAACAAAGCGTAATATAGATGTAAACGAGCTACAAGGCCAGCAATTTTATTACATTATAAGTATACCCCAGAGGGACATGTACACTGTATAATATAGCATATTAGCATGCGCTCTTTAGGATAAATAAAATTGGGCAAGCTCATCCCCTCACCCCAACTCTCTATCAGTAGGTCTCGCTGTAGAGGAAAGATTTTCAGCCAGTGACCCCATTTTAATGCTCAAAATTGTTGCAACCCTGGCGCCTCATAATTACATGCTAGCAAACGGTTGGGTTTGCTGGTTTAGTCAGGGTCACCAATTGCATTTCCCCTAATGTTTGCATGAGTTTAAAGCACATTTACACCAAAAGCGCTTTGCCCCATGAATGTCAGGGCATAAAATATTCATTTCTGTGCTTTCTTTCACCGATTTAATAAATATAACGTGCAAATACCTGTAACTATTCTAACCACTCATTACGTCTGTATATGATCACACGTCGCAATACTATGAGATTTTCACTTCCGTGCTGTGTGATTTGGACACGTTGCTGCCGAGATCAGGTGTAACGGTCTCGATCCCGTCCACACCTCAGGTGACCTCATGTTGGATTGTGAACCCGTAGTTGAAAACTTATTGCTGTAATGGCTTAGAGATGTATTAGGACATTCTGCACGTCTTTAATAATTGCGGTGTGGTACAGCTAGTTTTTATAGTTTGTAGTGCAGTCTTGTCTCTTTGATCGAATCTTTAAGATAGCCTGCTGTTTTTCCCCTCTCCTGGTGCATGCTGTGCAGTAGAAAAATGAAGAGTGTAGCCTTCAAAGCACTTTCTGTTTCCGTGGTGTTAAAAACTCAGGAATGTGTTGAACATTTTGAAAGCTGAATAAGCCTGAGCCGGGTCAGAACTGCCACGCTCTGAAGTGTGGATGGACAGCTGTTGCATAGCAACCTTGATTTAATAAGGGGTCAAATCTGTATGTGGCCCTGCCCACCTGTGTGTGTGTGTGTGTGTGTGTGTGTGTGTGTGTGTGTGTGTGTGTGTGTGTGTGTGTGTGTGTGTGTGT
>JAQLOM010000004.1:8581735-8593739 GCA_030068315.1 Chrysichthys thysi
CACACACACACACACACACACACACACACACACACACACACACACACACACACACACACACACACACTTTTTTGTGTTTCCCAGCGGGAGAAAGATGGTTATACATTCCCTTTTCCTCCCACTGTGAAACATCTGCCTTTTTAGATTCTACATATTTATGGCTATTCCCAGCTTCTGAACCAGCAAGACATACTTGATTGATTTCAGCCATTCTAACATTATAAACAGTGATATCTACTGTATATGGATGGTCACACTGAAATAAGCACAGAATTAAGGAAGCTTCAAAAGCAACTTCCTTTGAATTAGATGAAATTCGAATCGATTAGATTTACCTATTGTCCTTGCACACAGCACAAGTACTAGTAAAACATAATGCAGTCTAGCATCTACTAAAGTGCAGGGTAAGCAGATAAATAGACTCGTGAGGTATCCATGTATAGTGAGATCCAGTAATGAATATAAACAGTGTAAATATGAACTGTGTGAAGTTTATATGTGCATTGAGATAGATGGGAGTATATGTATATTGATTGAGTAATTTGTTCACATCAATTCAAGCCTTAGAAGCCACAGAAACTTATGGACGCAAGGAGAGCATGACAAATTCCACAGAGATAGTAATCCATGCTCAGGATTGAACTAAGGACCCTGACGCTATGAGGTGACAACTGAGCCATTATGTGCATAAAAATATGAACAATAATAAAACAAAAAGGCCAGTATGTAAAAACTGTCAAAGGAGTACTTGCAAAAGATTATGTGCAGAAATGGATAGGAATATGTGAAAGGATGTGTATGTGCATCTTTAATCATGCTTTGTTTGCGTTTAGTTCTGTCTAATTACCCTAGACAAATGATTTGCTCTTGGTCCCAAGAGGAGAGACTAACAGTGTGAGGTTTGAGCCATATGAAAGTGTTGCAGCCCAAATTCAGCAGGTTCTGGTGCTCGTTTGATGCAGAGTGGTACTCTGGTAGTAGGCATGAAACAGTGTGACAGGTCAGGCACAGCGAGCACCACTTCTCCATTTCATTATCATAGCAGAACAAAGCGGTGCCCCATTGCCATGCACCTTACCTGTCACCTCACTGCGTTGCTTTCTGTATGTGTGTGCTTCTGTGCATACTTCATTGGCAGGTGATCCCACTACAGTATGGGAGCATGTCAGTGTGTTTGTGTGCATTTGTTGGTTACAGCTGGATGAATATTTGATGCTGCACTTCAGCCTGAGCACTTTTCCTTTCCTATTGAAGGAGCACACACACTACTCTGAGAAAGGAACTAGGCCAGTCACAGCATGTAAAGGGGCTGCAGGTGGCTAAAGGATTCCTTCGAGGTTTGATTTAAGTGTCCCTGTATCTCTAAAAATGAACTACTTTGGTGTAACTTGATGTCAGGATCTCCCATGTTCCTTGCTGCATTAAATTTTCAGTCTAATTGAACTTCCCAAAGGCTAACTGGCTCTTTTGTTCAACATCGCAAAATGCATCAGGCTGTTAAATGGGGCTGTAAGGCAGAGAACAACTATAAAAGCCTGTTTCTATATGACCTTCTGGCAAATCCAAAGAAGGCTTTCTTTCTCTTGTTCATCACTTTAACAAAGTGCTTCGAACTTCTTTTTCTCGGCTTTCTTTCCAGAAAGCTTTTAATCAACACTTTACGTTTGACAGCAAATTGCAATGCACGGAACGTAGATTGGCAGCGCACTGCATTTTCTGTGGTGCATATTCCCAACCTATGTGTACAGACTGGCGTGATGTTTGGTGGGGTGCACTGCATCTTGTTTTTTTGTTTTGAGTTTTTTTCCCCCCATAATGAAGCAGCAGCAATAGCATGTGCTTGCACAGCACCAGCTGCCTGAAAGCATCCATCACCACTGCTCATAAATCTGCACATATTCTCATTTTCAGATGTGTCATGCGAAATGAGACACCCATTGCTCCCATGCTGCTCAGGTTTAGGAAGATTAGTTAGGGTAGGACTAGGGTAGGAAATCATAATAGATTGGGCCAACAATCTGTAGATTGGGTAAGATAATGGTTCACTCATCTGGCTCATCATTTCAGTCACTGATTCTTTGCGACTTTACCTGTTGTAGAGGTTTCCCTCTACTTGCACGCACGCACACACACACACACACGAGACACACATAAACACATTAAAGGGTATGCCTAGGGGTAATTTAGACTCATTAGCTGGTAGGTACCAGTATGGTTTTTGAATGTAAAAAGAAACCCATATAGACACGATGAGGATAGCAAAACTGGTAATTCTTCAGCTGTGAGGCATCAGAGGGGTCATCCTGGTCGTAAAATTTGTGTTAAAATGTTAAATATATGCATGTATATATATATATAATGTGTATTGTCTTGATTGTATTGTATTTTAATATATTGAAACATTGTATTGTTGTGAAGCTTGAGGGATGCAGTCGCCTCACCTAAACAGAATAGGAACGCTACCAACGATCATGGTTGTGACAATACTTTGCATTCATAAATGTTTTGTAGTATGAATTGTAAAAAACTTGACAAATTTATCACAGGTTTAAATCCACAATACCTAAGGTGGATATAGGTCATTTCTCTTGAGGAACCCTTAAAGATTTCAATTCGACAAGAGTGTTTCCCTGTGGCGGAGGATTATTAGCTTCCTCATTTAAAAACCCTTTAGGAAGCTACGAACACTTATACAAAGAACCCTTAATGAAACCCTTTCTATAAGTATACCATATCATCCAATCACTGCTAAAATGTGCCATTATCCATCACAAAGAGGTCAACCTCACTTTTATTCTGAGCTTAAGAAAGTATATTTTCAGTATCTTTTTGGCAGTGTTTTAATGTGTCTTATGTAGGGGCTTCTAATGGCATTTAAGAGAACTCTAGATGTTTTATGATTGTATTAGCAGTGGTTGGGTTCGTACAATTGGTCTGGTGTAGCTCAGGCAGTTAAAGCATTAATGTAAGCATCATTATTATGGCTCTTAGGAATCTAGCAATAATGGATGTGCACAAATAAAAGCACACAGTCTGTGGTTTTCAGGTTTGCATTTTGTTAATATTGCTGAATTGCTTTCAGAATGCAAACCCTCTGCACATTGGAAGCTTCTGGATGTAATTGCAGGTGCTCCCTAATGAGGCTGTTTTATTTACTAAGCCATCTCTGCATGCTCCATTTCTACAGCCAGCTGCATGGCTAGGAAATGCCCTGAAAGAATGGGGCTTTTAAGCCCAGTCTAGAAATGCAAGCAAATAAGAAACTGCACATATAATTATTTGATTTGTGTTTCTGTTCTGCTTTATAAAAATTGAAAAGGCTCATGGAGAACAATAAAGAAAGTAATGAATACCTAACCATGCAGAATACATTTTCGGCAGTGCAAAGAAGAGTGTGTTTAATGGGCACATTCTCTCACATGGCTTAAAATAGTGTGCCTTGGACACCATATCTCACATGATATTACCTTTTCCCATTTGTATTACACTATTCAGGAGAAAGTGTGAAGAGGGCACTGAGTTCTTTCGGTATCCCTGATCTATATTTATTAGGAGCGTGAATCTACCTCTTTCAGATGATACGACACTTTGTATGCATAGTACATTATTTAAAATACAGCGCAGTGCAATACAGTAACACAAGTAATGATTCAATATACTTCACTACTGATCTGATACAATGTGGTTTATCCCTGATGCAATATGACTCAGTTGAGTTAAATGAAATATAGACTGCATTGTATGGCTGTAACAAAGTCATATCTGTACCTGTTTACTGATCCAAATATCCATGTCTAAACATCAAGTGGCCACGGCCTATTTTTTTTCTTAATGAACCATACTACTATATCTCCAGACATATTGGAAAACACACGCACACAAAACAAACGAATACAATCTGAGGTATAAATGCCAGCTCTGTCTGCGCTGTGATATTTTCTCACAGGTTGGTGCTATTTCTAAAAAACAAAAAACAAAAAAAAACCCAAACAAACAAACAAACAAAAAAAACCGAACAAGCTTGTAGCTTCATTTAAACCATTGCAACCCTGATGAGGTAGATACTAAGGATTAAGGACTAAGGATGAATGAATGCTGTAAATGTATCACAATTAACAATCATATTAATGAAATTTGCATTGCTTTGTACAATGAGTTTCATATTGGACTGATTTATGTACTTGAAAATTTGGGAGCACACAACTGTGTAGAACATCTTATATATGTTGTAGTACAAAGGTTTCCCTTCACTGGAACTAAGATACCCAAAATCAACAATGTTGCTGTGCATAAAGTGAGCTCCACAAAGACATAATTTGCCAATGTTGGCATAGAAGAACTTGCACAAGTTTGCATCAGTGCCTGACATCACTAATGCTCTTGTGGCTGATTGAGCACAAATCCCCATAGCCACACTTTAGTGGGAAGGTTATTATAACAATAAATGGGGACAAACTCTGGAGCAATATATTAATCAAGCAAATATGAGTTTGATGGTCTGGCTTCCGCAGACTTTGGCCATATAGTTTATACTGATTGGTACTAGTTTTGATTAATCACCTCACTCACTCATCTTCTGGTGCTTAATCCTATTCAGGGTCATGGGGGGAGCTGAAGCCAATCCCAGCTGACTTTGGTCAAGTGGTGGGATACACCCTGGGCAGTTCGCCAATACACCACAGGGCCAACACACAGAGACAGACAACCATTCATACTCACATTGACACCATTTAATTTAGAGTAGCAAGTTAGCTTAATCCCCTCTGTGTATGTCTTTGGACTGTGGGAGGAAACCGGAGTACCGGTGACGCTTTTATGAACCAATGGAAAGCGAGTTTCCAAACCCCATTAGACGTAAACGATGGAACAAACCATGCCTCCCTTTGAAGGTCTTTAGATGGATAATGTGGAAGTAACAATAACTCACTTTTGAAAATTTCCTCATTCCGACTCCTTTTGCCAGCATGGATCACATTTTGAGCGGACAGCAAATTTACACTGTTATACAAGCTGTACACCTGACTACTTTACATAGTATCACAGTGTCATATCTTCAGTGTGGTCCCAAGAAAAAATATAATAAAATATTTTACAAAAATGTGAGGGGTGTACTCACTTTTGTGTGATACTGAATGTCTTAATCCAGCATTTTTTTTGTAACACTATAGAAGCAAATGCGCTCTCTCTCTCACGCATACACAAGGGAACCAGGAAACATATATTTACTGTTGTGGACATCAGTTTTCAGTATCAATATCTGTCTCAAACTATTTTTCTTTATTGCGTCATTCGTAAAACTTTTTAGCTATATGTGGAATTGATCTTCTGATTAATCTTGATGCACTTTGTCATCTCGACTGCTCTTGGTAGTTTGATGGCCATATGCTGAACTCCTCTGTCCTCCATCCTTCTCTTTGCTTTGTCAGACATAAATGTTGAACAGAAACTATGCAATCAAAGGCCACCGCACTGTTGATTGCAATATTGATGCTTTGAAAGAGCTTGATACAAATAATGAATAGGCCGTGATTGTTCAGTACAGATGGGCAAGTTTCTAAAACACAGCTGCAAACAGGTGAGTGCTGAAGTTCCTACTGAGCATCTGCTTGTGAACCAGAGGACCAACGATTTCATTTGGTTCCAGAGACAGATCCAGCAATGGCTGAGTTCATTATCTTTAAAGGCCACACTCATATCCCATATTCCATTCCCTCAGTTCCCTCATTAATGAGTTTCTCTCTTTTATTGATCATAGAGCATGCCAAGCACACCAGCGCAAAATTGATTCTGATAGCTCCCGCTGACTACAGGGTCGAGTGGCCAAGCATTGAGAAATATCAAACACCTTCACTGACATCTCAATCATATATTTGGAGCCTGGGATCACTCTGAATGGCACAACAGCTCAGATGGGACAAAAATTTAAATAAAAAAACTGCTATCCCTTTTTATATGCCACCCTGATTTGCCAAATGTTGCCTCCTTGAAGACCATGGTATATAAAAGTAAACAGACATAACTAATGATTTTTCTAGTCACAGAGGATGTTAAGACATTTTTAAGAAGACACACCATTTCCCTTTCTACTCTCTGGGGGCTTTAGGTTTAATCTATCTGTACACACCCTGAGACATCATGCTTTTTAATGTCCTGTGACGCTACATTGATTTTATTAGAGTCGTCTAATTAATCTCCCAGAATTAACCAATGGCTTTAAAGTACACAGTGCTCACAGCAATAAACACTCAACTGTCTCAAAGGCTAATTGGGTGATATAAGTGGTGCTTCTTTCCAACTGCCAATTGTACATACCCAAATGTATTACTTTAAGGGGTTTTAATTGAACAAATACACAAATGCTGCACATAGAAAGATCAACATCCATTTCCAGAAGAGACGAAACATAACCTCTATCTGTAATAACTGACAAGCACAACTCACTGGAAAACCAGCAGTGGTGAACTCTGACCTGCGATTCCCACGAATAGAGGAACCACTTCAGTTTTGAAAGGCAATGAAAAATAATAACCATGAACCTGTGTTCACGAGAGACAAAACTCCTGGCTAGAGAATAAGCTGGCAGTTATTAGCTTTTGCTTTACGTTGTATATTATTTGCTGCTATGCAGCATCCCTGAGCATTACAGGTTGCAATCTGAAAGTGATTTTTCTCCTTAAACGCTCCGTATATTAGCTCTTGTGGGGAAAACCAGCATCTTCATAAACCTCTTTCAAATGCTGTTGATTTCTGGTCCAACGGTCTCACTGGATGCAAAAGCTCCTTGGCAAAGAGCAAAGGCAGAAAGCAAAAAATTAGTCCAGCTCTTAAGAGGCTTTCTCCATTTGATAGTCCAGGCAGTCTGGCACCTTTTGATGATGTGTAACACACTTTTTCTTCCATCTAACCTCTTTACTTTTACAACATACCACACTATTCTTTGTGAGTCTGTCAGATCAAGCGCTAGCTGTAAATTGCCTGTGGCACCCTGGGTGATGATAATTGCATTAGCTGAAGTAACGGAGGGAAGCACACTGCTGTAGATTGCCAAACTGCACAAAGGTTCCCCTATGGCTGTCGGTCTGGTTTACCAAATGTCTTGATATATATTATTATAGACCTCGGCAATATGGTAAAGCAAACCAGCATTTTCAATACACACACTAATAGTTACAGGGTGGTTGACACTACAGTGCTTCTGCAAAACTAGCTCTGGGTTCTGCTTTGCTTAATGAGGTGCTTGGCTTTGGAGCTCTGCTAGGGCTCTGAGCCATGGCTCTTATGTGAAAGATGAATAAAAGGAATAAAAGCCTTACTCTTAAAACCCAGCTCACTCCGTAGGGGTGCCCTGCTGCTGTGTTCCTGATGGCACATTTTGTGTGAACATTTTATGCTAACATATTTTCACAAATCAAGTACATAATCACTTGAGCATACAGGATTTTTTTTTTTTAATTATGGAAAATAATTCCCTCAGAACGGCACTTCTGTCTATATTATGCGCTATAAAACCCTGAGTCATTCTATGTCTGTAAGAAACTGGACAGTGACACAGTCCCTTCAATGGTGCCTCTGTACTGTGGTACATGCAGGGGTGAAACTAAAGTGCTAGGAAAATATACATGAATGTATCTTATATCTGGTGCAAAGCAGCACTAATCACGACGCAAGAGCCTGTGCTAGTTTGACACTGATATAGTTGTCATTTTCCCATCCAGCACACATGTTGTCTATATAGCAAATGCATCTGTGCTTCTCTCTAAGTGCTCATGGTTGTGTTGGTCTTAAAATGAGGTGTGGTCAGGCTCATTGCTGAGGCAGCAGAAAGCGATTTGCACGATTGACAAAGAAAAACCTGGTCTGAAGTCAATGGTGCAGTGTTTCACAGTTATTTTACGGGTGCCTTATCATAATAGTAGTATGCTCCTACATAGGGGGGTGTGGGTATCGTTTGTTACACTCACAGGAATGCCCAGAAGCACACAAACATGCAAAATAACAAGATTACAATGTGAAAGCCTATTATTTATTTATTTACTTTTGGAGGAATCCTGCACTCACGCTTTTACTTCGCAACTCCACTTCCTCTACAGAGAACCATTCTTTCCTTAGACATGGCAAATCTGCCACTATAATAACATTCTGCCAAGATGCAAGCGCACCTGGTTTTAAAGGGAACGGGAGATGACACGCTGATTGGATTATTGCATGATACACCCAGAACACACACATGATTACAACTAAGAGATTAAGCACCATGCATCTGGTGCTGCAACCATTTATTCCTTTCACTATTAAACTAGCAAAAGTGGAATTGGACACATCGTAGAAGCACTTGCACTGTAGTTTTATAATGAGCAAGACTGCAGTTTGAGGGGAAAAAAATATCTATGACTTGGCAATAATCTTGACTGTTTTCTTTTGTTGTTGTAGTCCACAATGAGTGCAGACTTTAACCAGTCATCTTCTCTGCTGAATAGGTCACACACTGCATGGCATTAGAACCGAAAACACAGTTAATGAGCAGGTGAAGAAGTAAAACACAGGTTAGTTACTGCGTTTGGTTAAATTAGGTCAATTTTTAATCTTTTGCTGAACTATCTTAATGATGAAATCAGAGTTGGACTCCTAATTAAAAATCTACAGAAATGATGGTTCCAAGAAATCCAGATGACTTAGCTGGCATTACATTTGATCAAGTAATGAATGGAGTAAAAGAGCAGAGTGTGATATTTACCAGATGCTCTGTATCTTCTTTATTCCGACCATGTACCTTGTTTTCACTCACTGAAATGCATATTTACTGGAGTTTTGGTCAGCTGCCCCATGACATTCAGCTTTACTAGCATCAACAATTATTTGATCCTTATTGCATTTGGTATTATTCACATTATGGTGACATTTCCAGACCTCAATTACTAAAGCAGCATCAGAAGATGTTGAGAAACCCTTTAGAATTTAGCACCTTTGTGCATAATGTTATTTTTATGCACCAGCCAAGAAACACCAAGTAGCCAATTAGGAACACTCCACAGTAAGGGTCTAATTAATTATGCTGTTGAAAAAAGCTACTGATTTGCCACAATTTATATATTAGTCAACCTTTTGTTAAGTATTACTTAATAAACTGGATCAGATAGGTAATTAGCAATGAGTCACTGAGTACACTGTTAGCTAATAGTTTATAGACTCACTATTTAATTCTCCATGCCAGTGAACAGGGGCCATATAAAATGGATGGAAAAAAGATGGTAACTTACTAATACTAGTGATTTAGTGTTAATTAACTAATGATCTGTTAATTAAGGTACTGATCTGTTCATCCATCCATCATTATCTAGCCTGCTTATCCGTTAAGGGTCACAGGAAAGCTGCCTAATGAACACAACACACCTACTGTGAATAAGTTCACACATGCTGTGTATGAGCATACCTATTTATCAGTTCACTGGGTGTGTAATAACCAGTGATGAACTAAACTAGGGTGACCATATTTTGGTCCTCAAAAAAGAGGACACTGGGGGAAGGGTTGTACTATGGAGCAGATGGACAACTGCAAAATGAAAGGCAAATGCAGAAAGCAAAAGCCGAATCCTGGACGTTTTTGCCGATTTAAAAATCCCGCCTTGGACGCATTTTTTTATGTCTCAAAAAGAAGACTTGTCCGAGAAAACAAGGACATATGGTCACCCTAACTAAACTATCAGTTAAGTGTATACTCAGTAGATTTGCACTGGGGAGAGGTGCATAGTGCTTTGTTGTAATATCTAGCTAACATATGTCTCATTCACGTGTAAGAAAACACCTAACATTGTCATAATATATATAAACAACAAACATGGCTTTTGCTAGTCACAGCTGTCAACTAGGCTGCTAACTTTAGCAATATTTCTGTTACCTGGCTGCATATCATTGAGGAAGGCTGTGCTCAGGCAATGAGCGCATGTGTGCAGGAAGGCAGGAAGTTAGGTAGACAGCCCTATGACTGCCACAGATTCTTGTTATTGTCAGAGCATTTGATTTATTCATTGCAGTCAGAATATAAAGAGAATTTCAAGAAATATAACAAAAGATGCTTCTAAAATAAATTGTCTACCTTCGCTTTAATTATACTTTCTTTATACTGCTTCGTAGCATCCCTTCTGTCACACAGGAAGTGAGGGTGGGTAGGGGTAGCAATGGGTGGGGAGGTGATGTGAAGGGAGGCAATGGGCAAGGTGAATCTCCTTGGTAGTGTATATAGGCTGCGACAGCCCATGACTTTCAGTGTGATGTTCAACCTGGTGGCTGTGTAAGTCTACCCTCTTTGTAAAAAGAACCAATCTTCATGTAAATTAAAACTTAGTAAAAAACATATGGGCTCTCTGATTATTGTTCTGCACTTTGGTCTGTTATGGAGTAGCTGGGCAAGCTAAAAAAAATTATTGAAGACAAAGACCACACATTATTTACACAATTTTGTCAAGATTTAACAGCAGTTTGAATGCATTTATGTAAGGTCATCTTGTTGATCCATTTCACATTTCTCTCTCTTCATTCAAGTAGATAGGAACATGGTGTTGCGTAACTGAACGCGACTGCCCGCGGAAGTAGCCAAGATTGCCACTAAGTGGAGAGGTTTTACTAGAAGGACTTTGGTAAAGGTTATTAAATAGTTGAGTACTGTAATATATTCACCATGGCAAATGAAATGGCATACATACTTTAACATAATGCACTTTACATTTGCAACTCTTTTCTTTAGCCAAGGGTAATGTGGCTATCTTTTATCTCCCATCTTGAACAAATTAAGTTATAGGAAAGGGTAAAGAAGCCCCGCCCTGCTTCTTCTGACCCTTTCTTTTGTCCTGAATCATGCTAATTGTTTTGCATGCAAATTTGAAAAAACTGGCAATTAAGAGACCATGTCACCTGTTAATATAAACCAATTACTTATAATCCCTTAAAATGGAATCATTATATAATTATATAATTATTATTATACTTATATAATTAAAAGGGCTTTGTTTCTGAAATAACTAGTCTGATACAGTATAATTTCCTACCCTGGAGTAGCCTAAAGCCTGAAGCAATTGTCAAAGACCACAAAGTCATTATATTATTTACAAAATAATCATGTTATTAAAGCTAAACATTTTTAATAACGAATGTGTTTTTAAAAGTTCAACAAACTTTTACATAAAACACAAAACAATTCTTATTCCTACTATTTATTTGACAAATCTTCTTTTACAAATCATTGCCAAAGAACCTAGTGACTTTTTAGTAGTCAAAAGCACCTTGTTACAGAGACGGGGTCGTGCCGTCATGAGCACCGGCTGGTGGAGAGGCTGCTGGCGCCCGCAGTACTGGATTAATTGTTGTTATCAGATGTTTCTGAAGGCTGTTTTCTGTCTCCTCAGGGCAAGAGGACGATGCCCTTGTCAACTGTGCCAAGAATGCAATCAGTGTCAAGCAGCCTTTGCCTTCTCAGGGAGGATTAAGAAAATCTATTTACCCAGATCCCTGTTTTAAATATATCTCTCACAAAAGACTGAAAAGTGCTGGAAAAGTCTATTTTCTGTGCACGTGTTTGAGTGAAGGGTTGCATGCATGTAATCGCAAAGACATTTGCAATTAATAATATAATCCATTTTATTGTATTTTTCGCAGCAGTGATTCAGATCCAACAAGCAAAAATGTTAACCGAAAAGAAGATTTAGAGTGAAAGAAATAAAATTAAAAACTAAGATAAAACAAAAGCCTTTGGCGGGTATGCCGCTTATTCCTGTACTATGCCTGAAATGAGTCCTAATTTTCCTCATAAATCTATTTAAAATCCAATCTTGACTGCCTGTCTCTCTTTAGCCCTGTGATCTGAGGGGATTTCTTCTGCCCTTTTATCCCCAACATATCCCACCATTCCAGCGGCTCTGCTTCTATCAAGACATGGAAGCACACACACACACACACACACACACACACACACACACACACACACACACACACACACACACACACACACACA
>JAQLOM010000004.1:8620178-8635830 GCA_030068315.1 Chrysichthys thysi
CACACACACACACACACACACACACAAACACACACACACACACACACACACACACACACACACACACACACACACATGCACAATTAAGCTGTGGCCCTATAATTCTAAATGAAAGTGAATTCAAATCCTTGCACTTTGATGTAGTGAATTCTGGCATAACCAACACTGTCCTAAAAGTGCATCTGTGCTTTGGCTTGCACATCACTCGCGAATCTCACTTGGCTTGTTTAGAGTCAGCTCAGCGGTGCATAACAGCACAAAGAGGCTGATTTTAGGATGCTACTCCCAGGTTATTATCAGCCTGGAAACATGCCATTCTCCAGCCAAGGAAGGCCAGTCATTGAGCAATAAGGAGTGCTCCACTAATGGACATGTGCTTTCGTGCTGCACACTCTTAGTTCTGGATTCAGCAATTTTAGTCAAGTCACCAGCTCCTCCACATGAGTGCATTTGAAGTATTCGTACATCCTTACATATTGTAAAACAGGTTCATTATTTTGCAGATTTATTGCAATGGTTTGTGCTCTCTCTCCCTCTCTCATATACACACACACACACACACACACACACACACACACACACACACACACACACACACACACACACAATAGAATATATATGTATTTTGAAACCTGTGCATGGCTGTTTAATAAAGTGCAGTTTAATGTGTACCTGGCTGTTTATCAGCATTTAACTACACAAAATGTAAAGGGCAAAAGGGCAACTACTCGACTACTTTTCTTTTAAATTACTGGCCAACTACTAGAAATAAATAGTCATGCAACCCCAAATTCCCACACCTTGACATGCTTGCAGTCATAAGAACTTACATTGTTGTGGGCAAGAGTCACCTTTGTTTTGGGTCATCAGTGTTTCTTCAGTTGCGATGATTGTATGGGTCATGCAAGCACATTCATTTTTGTTCTGCTGAGTGAACGGTGTGTCAGCTGTAGTTTGCTCTATAAAAGCCCCAAGGGTTCTCTGCTCCCTTTCTGTGCATATGTATTTCATGACTACACCCTGGGACAGAGAGAGACACTTTTTAAAAATAGCCTGTGACTGTGTAATGTCTGCAGAACATTGCATGATAGATGTACTGGTATTTTAATGACATTTAGATTTGTATTCATATATCATGATGGTATTTGATGCTTGAGCTCTCACATTAACAAGGGTGAATTGATTAAAAATACACCAACTTTATGGCTTTGTTATAGTGAATTATGCCATGTGGTCCACACAATTTAAATAGAACATGACCTGTATTTAATTGAATGCATTTTCTATGAATTAGAAAATCCCAGACTGACATTTCAGAGAATATTCATACTGTAGTTGAAGCGCTAAGCTTGTTCCTAATTGCTCTGCCTTATAATTTTCATGACTTACACATTGTCGAGCTCCAGCAGCATCTCTGCTCTCTTGCCGGCATCCGGTTAACCCGTGAGGAAATTTCATCAGCTAGCTCCAAGTTAGTGTATATTACTGCGTTTACACAAAGGCTAAAATGGCTCTAAAGTTGTCAGCTATGGTTTTGTTTTAATGATGGTGCAAGTTGAAATGTGGAGTCTATGTCCATTCAACTTAGCTTGCTCAGCTTCTAGCTAATGGCCTGCTAGAGAGAGCTGGACAGCTCTCGTTATCACCACTGTTCTTTCAGACACAAAGCAGCCAGAGCCAATAGTACACTCCTTTAGTGTAATTGAGACACTCTGGCAATTGACAGTGATTCCAACTACACAGCGTCTGCGTTCAGAAGTTTAGCAGAGTAGCTAGCTGGGGATCGGATAACACCATTAACAGTCGATTTGCTAGGAGTTGTTTCACAGCCGATGGTTCTTTTAATGGCTGATTCTTGCACAGTCATTCACATGGCTGAACTGCACACATCATTTTCCGTTCATCTCAGATTAACTTTCAGGGACTGATTTAAAATTGTCTCTTTGCAGCCACAGATTAGCACGAGAGCAGATTGCTGCTGCGCCTTGTCACCAGTTAGAAACATTAACTAACCGCTCTGCTCATTTGAATTGCAAAGTAATTTACCTCGATTAATTAATGTTAAATGCTATTATCGTCAATATAAAATTGTGGATCATTTTTGCAGTGATCTGGTCTAATTTGGGTGATTTGTCTTATCTTGGGTGAGAGGAAGCAGCTGGGAAGGCAGAGACAAGTGGAAAGGGGGGTGAAATGGATGCAGAAATCAACCGCAAGGATAATGAACATCAAACACTTTTTTTCTGCTTCAAAAGCGGTTGTTATTGTAGCTTGCAAGGAAGCGTGTAATGAAGTGAAGGAATATGGCATATCCAATCTCTGCATACCAAATGCTCACATGCAATGGTGTACTGCTGAATCTATGCACTAGAGATGTTAAAGGGAAAACTCCACCTGAAATACATTAAATATGTTTATATTGAAATCTTTGTGTTGTGCTTAGTGTTAATCTGTTGGTTGCTGCTACATTTCCGTTACTTCACTAAGAGGTTAGCAATTATTTGGCCCTCTGACATCACCTCAGACATTGTTAGCAGAGTTAAAATGGCATTTAATAGGAGAAAAAATGCAAACGATCTCAAACGTAAGGGATAATAGTGAGGTCAATAAAGACTGTTGAACTAAAAGAATCGAAACAGAATGCCATTATACATATAGATTTATAAATAAATCTTGGACATGTTAATCATAAGGATTAATATGCAAGTTGTTCAGGGTGGATTTTTCAGTTAAGGGTATATTTGGGTATAATTAGTGAGACTCGGCCACTTTACTATAAACTGTGTCAAAAAACACAAATTAGAAACTGTAGTAAAAATTCTAATTTGCAACGTCTAAGGGCTGGAAGACTCCCAACTTTCATGACTTCTGACACACCAGTGTAACTAATTAGACAATACACAGAAGCAAAACCCAACAGCCCAAGGCAGCATTTTAGTGCACACTTACTTATCTTGAGCAAGGTTTGCTGAGTAATCATACCACCCTCGTGCTCTGTTTATAAGCCTAATATCCCTGTAAGCCTTCCAGTGCAAAGTCTGCCATTTTAGTGTTTCCAGTTCATATAATTTCCTTTCTGTCACAAAGTGTCCTTAAATGCATACAAATATAACTGAATTCCATGACCAGTGACATAAAAACACATTTCCGTTACCCAAATATAGATCACACATTGATTCAATATGAATGCATTATTTTTCAAAATACCCGAACACTCAATGGACTCAAAAAAAACAAAAAACAAAAAAAACCTTGATATGTGCATAAATACTGTAAAATAAATAAATGAATACATCAGTGTAACAGACAGAATTGGACATTCTGAGGAAGTAGTTCACACGCGTTATTACATTACCGACCAGGATTAAGCATTACTTAAGATAAATGAATGGATTAACAATTACCTCAAGCAATTCCACAATTTGCAGCCATTAAAGCTCCACCCCACCTGCTACAGTGGCATTTTTTTTTTAAATGATCCCATTCAAAACCACAAAGACTAAGATTCACTGATCAAGCTACTGATGTTTTTCAAGCTACGATTGAAAAGCAGCCTTCCGTAAAAAGCCCCCAATTTATAAATATGCTCTGAAATTAAACTGAACCCTCTAATTGGATCAAACATTAGTAAAAATAACTAAATAAATAAAGAGACTGTCCAACGTCAATAAGCTTGACTTGTCCCCAGCACACGCATAAAGCGAGGAAGAGCATGTCATCTCGATGTAGAATGGGGTCTTCTCCCATCCCCTACAAATTTCTCTCTCTCCGTCTCTTTCTCTTTCCCACCCTTCCTAGAGTACATGGATGTGTTTGGATATCTCATTAGTCCTTCTATTGATTATATTCTTCAGCTGTATTGATGGAGTTTGGGTTACACAAACCTGCGTTGAGAGACAAAGAAACCAGGAATCCATCAATGATCAGGAAAGCAATGATCCATTCAGGAATCCATGTGCCAATTAGTCAAAAAGCTCCCCGAGGAATCATATACAGCCCTCATTTGCACTTAGGTGCTAAGAATGTTAATGAGAGGGTTGAACCACAAGAAGTGCCACTCTGAATATGTCTGGGTCAGACAGCAGTTGATTTTTTCTGATTCTGCAGTATATTAACATCAGTCTCTACATGGATACTTTTGTATTCCTGTTCATTTACTGTTAGTATAGTTTGATGGTGTATTTTTAAAGGTCAGTACCTAACTGGTGGCATAAATTGTGTTTCTGTAACTTTCCCTGTTTCCCTGCTGCTCTTAAGGAAGGACGAAAGGACCGTGATAGTTATAAGATGGATATGGTGATTGGGAAAAGGCAGAGAGAAATGAAGAATATGGACAAAAAGCTTTTGGAGCACTTCTGTCCCTCACAGACATAAGCATATTTGCCTTGACAGCATGTTTTTCTTTTTCTTTACAGAAAGTCCTTGTGATAGAGTTGTGTATATTAATTAGCCAAAGACCTTTTGAAATCAAATATTTGAAAATAACTGGATGAGCATTTTTTTTTAAAAATAACAAAGTAATGTATCTGATTGGATTTACAGTGTTGGCTAAGTGAATGGAATATCTATGCAATGCAAGTTATATTAAAAATGATCAACTGTTTCGCATTTTGCCCCATCACTGAGAATTTTCCTATAAAAGTATGTCTATATCATGTTTTTATTTCTAAATTCAAAAAAAGGCCTAGATTTCAGAAATAGAAAAGATGAGTGGCTATGTAGAAGACATGAGAATTAATGTAAAACTAAAAAGAAGTCCGATCTAGGAGGAGGGACTTTTTATGAATCAATAAAAGCCAGGCCTGATAATGGGCATCAAAGGACATCTCTAGTATTTTGATGCTCACAGGATAAGGACAGTTCTGTGGATGTTAAAAAGGGAGGGAAGAGATGTGGGGGTTTGTGTCTACCTGGACACAGGCTGGGGAGGTTTGGGTTATATATTAGTCACCCTTTGTCTTTGACAGATAGCCAGGCGCTAAAAGCCATGCCTGCACTGTTGAAAGCCTCAGTGATGTATGAGTACAGCCGTCTGATAAATCCTCTATGTCAGTCTGTCCCTGACAATCATTCATCATGTTTTGTGATTTTTAGGTTAGGAGCAGACATTTGGATCCTTAATAATAATAATAATAATAATAATAATAATAATAATAATAAAAAGTGCAACACATTTGTGAGTCCTCTGTTGTGGTCTAAGCACAGTAGTAGCCTGAAGATGCGGTTAATACGATATTATCAGCATACGTAGAAGCACTACTGTGGAAGTCAGCCCTCCTTCTGGGGGGGACGTTGGTTATTTTTTGTCTTGTGAATCAACGCTACATGGTGCCTGGTCTATAAACAAGGTAGAAATTTCACAGGGTGTTTGGTAAACGGCTCCCTGAAGTTGATGCCATGACTGATCATAATCATTACACATCAGGTGGGTTGATGAAAGGACAGTGTTGTTATTAAGATGGTGATTACTGAATGACTATCACCTGACAGATACTATTTAGAATAGTTACATTATTCACAGTTTTACAGGCACCTTTGTTCACTGTAACAAATATGATTCCTGTGTGAATATGGTAGAGCTAATATCATTAACCAGGGTTGCCAGATTTCAGGAAACTTTCGACCTGCTTCTCAGAACCATTCGAAAGACTTAAAACTAATCAAAAAAAAAAAAAATCAGCTATTGAAAAAAAGGAAAGACATTTTTTTTCCTTACTTTTTTGTTAGAATCAAGGTCACTGTGGTGCAGACATATGATATATGTTTATTATCCACTCCATAATCCTCCACTCCCTCTCCCAATCTTTGCAATATACTCTATCTTCCCTGAAAAATGGTTCTGTACATCGACACACTGTCTGCACTTTATTCCATTTAATTCTGATTATTTGCTATAAAACAGGGTCTTGTTGGCAGGACAGCATCTTTAAACTTGCCCAATATGGCATGGAGTAGTGTGATTCTTGCCTCAAAGGCCCTCTTATTAGTGCTTGTTGCAATTCCCATTTTTAAACACTAGGTGCAATAATAACTCTATGGAAGCTAAGTGGGCCAGTGCCCGTGATTGTACATGATCTAGAAAAGAGAGCGATTCAATAAGTGGGTTGCCATTAACCCACTTATTGTGCAATTTGAAATTGCAAACTAAAAAACATGTAATGGAAACGTGAATTTTGGAAAAAGTCTCTAATATTGCAAAAAGGATTATTCACTCGATATCACTCAAAACCATGAGGTGGGTTTTTGTTTTTTGTTTTGTTTTGTTTACAGTTTGCCAATGCAATATTTTGTCAAATTTATACAAACACATTTTCCACATTTAACTCACAAGACATGACATGAAGAGCAAATGGAAATGCTAAAAAGAGTGCAGTGTAAGAGCTGCTGTGAGAAGACAAGCGATCTTAAGAGGAGAAAACCCCGTTTTAATCGCAAAACAATACTCAATGAAAACACAGACCATTCGGAATTGCGTTTTGTCGAAATTTTTAAAATTCTACACAAAACTGCAATGGAAACTCAGCTACTGGAACATGGGCATAGTGCATCTATTTTTTAAACATTAGTCACGTAAAACATGTAAATAGTATTTCAACGGAATTTACAATGTATGGAGTCCTGAATCAGGCCTATACGAAGAGTAACGTTTGTTGATTGGCTCTTCTGCCCAATCTGCCACCATGTATGAGATGCAAATGATTTCAAAGTAAAATGTCCAAACATCTTTGAGAGTTTAAGACTCAATTCAGAATTCAACAGTTGGACAGTGATCCTGGCTCCTGGGTATAGAAACATCACCCTGCAAGTGACCACCGCTAGTGATGCACATGCCTTAAAGCCTCTAAGATTGCACAGCATCTAAAAGAAAGTAGAGCAGGAAACATCCTGATCCAAAAAGACGTTAACATTTATTCATTATTTTCTTCTTTGCACAGTCTCATTGACTAGTGTGCTTAGATATCACAGACAGCACAGTCAATATAAAAATGGCTTTTAAACACCAAAAGCAAGAACGCAATGCTTTTGAACCATATGAAAGCTCAAAGCACTGAGATTTTTCCAATGACGGTTTGAAGATCGGCATGTGAGGGTGCAGTCATCTGTCTTCTGATCTGACATGAAACCATTATGGGTAACATTCGGACATTTTCCTGGTTTACAAATGTTCTGGTGTAGGCACTTACCCTGGCATAATCAACCTTTTACAGATTTTGTTTGGCAGATGTTCTCAAATGTTCTGTTACTGGTCTGCACTTATGCATTTGTTAACACTGAATCCTGATAGGATTGTATATCTTGATGTATCTTAAATCTGCTCCTTACGATGTACAACATTTTATTCAGCAAATGTGTGGTCATTATGCAAGTTACTTACATACGGTAGTTATTTCACACTGGTTTAATGCCTGGCTACTGCACAGAGGGTCTGTTACATTTTTGGATAGAATATAACAATAGTAGCCATGTAGTCAAAATTCTCTATTAAATAGAAAAAAGATATATTTCATCAAAAATTTACACCATGGTCACTATAATTTTCTATTCTACTAGATGTTCCCCCTTTACAAACAGTTGGCCTCTCTAACCCGTCTATGGATGTTGTACAGCACAGACGGTATTGCTTCACCACGATGACTGCTTCACTACTGTTTACATGATTAACAGTCATTTGCTGTATACAAAATACCACCATCCTTTGCTTTGTGTACCATCTGCACTCAGTGAATGACCACAATTATAGCAATCCATGTTTTATCAAAGAGTCTTGGCTTTTCTCTTCCTTCAGGCCTCGTTTCCATTTCCACTGCCATCTTAGACAGGTCATAAAAGGGGATATAGCGCTGGTTAAATGTGAAGACATCTCTTCCATTTGAATAGTTTGCTGTTTTTCAAGGCAAAAGGATAAACACTGGAAATGGCATGTTTTCCTTTCTTGCCATGTCGAGCTGAAAAAAAATGTTTTTGCAGTTCTTTAAATGAGCTGCTTAGAAGGAATTGTCCAACACGTTTATGACAGTGGCTTTCACTTCCACGGCAGCTGGCATGCCATTCCCAGAAACCCAGACCCTTGTAAAAGCAGACTGCGTTCCAACCTCAGGTATCAATGCTGTTTTGGATGGGCATCTCCTAAGCTCCCCATAATGGTGGTACCTTTTCAGAAACATACAAGTCAGCAGGCAAGCCACCGAAATGATGGTGAGAAGCACACCTAACATGGTGATCACTGTCGTATCCCACTTCTCAATATCCTTGGCAGGCTGCATTAATCCATTTGTTGTTACGCTGACACACTTGGTATTGTGTTTACTGTTGATGTTTTGGATGTCTACACACACCTTGTACCGTGTAGCTGGAGTGAGATGCGTGAGATTATACATCCTCACATCAGAGGGAACCCTGGCGGTAAAGGCCACAGTTGGGTGATTGGAATTGGATGCAGTATACCACTTAATATTTGGTGCCAGACTGCCATGAGAGGATTTCCAGGACACCAGAACAGAGTTGGACTGAACAGACTGGACGATGACATCTAGAGAGTCACTGGTAGGCTGGGGAAAGTATCCACTGACTTCCACAGGGACAGACTTCAGGTCTGCACCAACAAGATTGTGTGCCACACAAGTGTACAGTCCAGCTTCCCCCTCAGTGATGTCATAAATGTCGAGGGTGCCCTCGGGGTGCATGTAAAACTTATCTGCCACAATGTTGGGGAGGATCCTGTTCCCATAAGGTGTAACCCAGTAGATATCAGGCTCTGGTTCAGCAAAGGCGCGGCAATGCAGGGACAATGAGCTCCCGTTTCTCACAGCGACCTGAGTAGGCAGGCTGTCTGGAGAGATAAGAGGCAGGCAAATCTCCGTCATCTCCCTGAAGTGAATCTGTCGCACATGCTGACCTTCATACTCAGGTGGTTCCACACAAAACAAGGAATCGGGCTCCATGAAGCGTATGTTAGTTTTATTCATATTCATCCAGCGCACCACACAGTCACAGCGGATGGGGTTGGAATGCATGCTGACCTCACGCAGATTGGGCAGAGACTCCACAGTGATCCTGTGTATAGCTGTGAGGGCATTACTGTTCAGCATGAGTGTCTCCAACCTAGGAAGCTTGTAGAAGGCTTTGGGATGAATGTAGGATAATTTTGGATTGTTGGTAGCTTCAATCTTTGTCAGCTCTGGGAGATTGTTGAGAGCAAAGCTGTCGATGGACACAAGCTCTGGCATGCTGTTGATGCCCAATTCTTTAAGATGCAGCATGTTCATAAAATCACCCTTCTTTATTCTCCCAATTGGGTTCTTGTTAAGGTCCAAAAATTTGAGGTTCTTAAGATGCTTAAGAGCACCGTGGGGAACTTCAGGGAAAGTGTTGTCATAGAACGAGATGCTCTCCAAATTATCCAAACCTGCCAGTGCATCATCTGGGATCCGGGATAAGTTCATTCTAGTTAGGACAAGACTTCGCAAGTTTTTCAAGGGCTTAAAATTCATGTCCTCTATGGAAGTGACCGGGTTTTCCCCAATCATGAGAATATCCAGATTGGACAGGGATTTAAACCACTCACTGCTTATGCTCTGGAGCCTGTTCGAGTTGAGATGCAGTCTAAGCAAATTCTGAAGGCCACTGAAAGCCTCAGGTGAAATGTAGGAAATGAGGTTGTGGTTTAGATAAAGTTCCTGAAGGCTGCCAAGTTGGGAAAGTGCATTATCTGGTAAGGAGCATATCCAGTTTTCTTCTATGTGCAGGGACAACAAGTGAGGAAGATGGCCCAAGTTGATGTCACTTATTGATGATAGGTTGTTTTGTGAAAGATCAATCTCCGTTATATTGGGCAAGTACTCCAAAGATTTCTCGATTTTAGCAATGTTATTAGTCTGTAGTAAAACAACTTGTGTGTCAATAGGTAATCTTAACGGTAGGTTGAAAAGTCCCATATCATTACAGTCAACAGTAGGGGCCTCCATATAAACAGAGCTGGGGGAAAACCATGGCCTAATCTCACACACACAAAGGTTAGGACAATTGCCTTTGTCCTCCACAGCAAGAACAAAGTTAGCCATTGCAAATGCCAGAAGAAAATAATCCACAAATGACTTATCCCTCATTTTGGCCAGATTTTCTAGTAAATTTGTCCTTGAAATTAGATGGACTGAGGGCTTCAAAAGTAATACACCATTTGTTGCTGGAGATCTAATCCCGCAGAGTTTTTCTTGGGTTCGATTTGTTGATCTACTGTCCGCTGAAATACCTCTCACTAAGTCTCCTTGTCTTGCTTTTATAAGGAAGGGCACACAACTCAAGCCAGCATATGCCTCAGGGAGTTGTGTTTCAGCAAAGCAGAGGTGAGGCTGTTAATTTTCTATAATACTTCAGTGGAAGAACAGGCTCTCTGGTGATTACAAGCTGCCTTCATTGCTTCAGTCCACTTCCACCTAAAGAAAAGACAGCAAACGAAAGTGTGAGGGGGGGATATGTTATTACAACAAGAAACTGCAGAGGTCCTGCTAAGACATCCTGACAAACCCATTAAAGCATGCTGACGTGTGATAACATTACTGCAGTGCCACTACAACACTACTTTATCGAATATAATATATACGGTTATATTCATTGTTACATAATCAGACTTTTTCCATGCTTTCTTCACTCTAGGGGTCGATTCACATGAAGCATTTTTTCCGTGCGCAGTTATATTATTTTCAATGAAGCCACGCGACTCGCGACCCGCTTGCATCACAATGCGCTTTTTTCAGGTGCTACCTGTGCGCGATCGAGGAGCAACCAGCTATATTTTTTATCCCACATGACAAGAAACAACCAATCAGCGAATCACTCAGATCCTTCTGTGATATTCTCCAAGATTCTTGCCAACTTCTAAAATGATATGGACTCACACAAATTGGGATTTTTTTTTCTCCATCAAAAATATCAAAGACAAGGCAGGTGCATGAGTTCTACAGCGACAATAGTCCATGACGCAGTAGACTACTGACCCACCTAGATAAACTACAAATCTGGGACCAAACAGAGTTCTCATCTGCACTGGAGGATACATCCATAGTGCTCTTCAAACCGCAAGTGCTGTGCATCCTAAACGCAAGCCTTTAGTAAGGTGGAAGTGACATGCTCATGCTTTTTAGTGTGTTTTTTGGGTGCTTCATGTGAATCGGCGGCCCTGGTGCTGCTTTTCCCCAAAGAGCACCCAAAAATACCTTCGAGAACGACATTGTTGACTAGCCCGCAGAAAACATGCTTCATTTATCTGATTGTAGTTCAGGCTAGATGAAGTTGATTGAGTCAGCTGCACAATTTGGAAGACTGTAGTAAGGAAAAGCTTTTTTTTTTTTTGTGGCCATCTTTGGACATCAATTTATCTGAGGTATACGCAGACATATTTTTTAGTCCTCTTCCAGTTTGCTATAAAAAAATATTACTCACATAGTTTGTCCTTTAAAGCTAAAAAAAACCCATTTAAATTGAATCCTTTTGCATAGTGAATTCTGCCCTGAGCAGAACTTTGTGCAATTGTTGCTGAGCAATGTGACTCAATATCCAATCCCACACTGCTAGTTTGAAGTCAAATTAAATGTCAGATGACAGATACTGGCTCATTTTTGGATGCCACTAATGCTGTGTCCACATAAATATGTGAAAGACTATGTGTAAAGCTAAATACATTAGAACCTTTGGTCACGAACTCTTCCGAACATGAACAAATCAGTTCCCAACCAAAATTAGCCAAAATTTTATATCTGGTCACGGCCACTTAATCGGGTGCCGAACAGACACAGCCCTGGCCTTTTTCCCCTTCCGCTTCGTACGCGCCAAAGTTTTGCCATTTTCTGTTTGTGTATTGCGCAATTGTGTATTGTGTACCTAACAAAGACACACATGTCCCTTTAATTGGTCTCAGTCAAACATGCGTTCACTGGATGTACAGTAACCTCCCCCCTGCCCATCTTCCTCCTCACTTCCTTAGCACCAGAATTCAAATCATACAAGGTTAGTTTTCTTGGTTGTTTGCAGTAAGTTTTTGTATAATTAAGGATTGTTCAAGCTCTGATTTTTTCCCCATGTGCTTAAAACTTATTAAAAAATGTTTACTGCGAACGGTTCGTAGATGTCTAACACAGACTCGGGCAATGTTAGTTTTCTCTGTTGTTCAAGGTTTTCTCAGTGTTATTCAATTCATTTAGTTTACTCTCTGCATTCTGTGGTATAATTAACTATTTTGTGTTTAAAAATCCAAACTAATCCATATTTTGTGTTACAATCCAAAGGGGATATTAGGTTCAGGTCACGACCAAATCAGGTCACGATGAGAGTTTTGGATGTGCCTATGGTCGTAACCAGAGGTACCACTGTATGTAACTTTAAAATGTATTATGGAGGTGCAGTGGTTAGCACTCTTGCCCAAAAAGACGAAGGTCTCGGGTTCAATCCCCCTAGTTGACAGGGGTGCCCTTCTGTGTGGAGTTTGCATGCTCTCCCAGTACTTACATGGGTTTTCTCCTAGTATTCTGGTTTCCTTCCACAGTCCAAAAACATGTGAATTAGGTCAACTGCCTCATCTAAATTGCATGACTGATAAGACCCAATCAGTAAGCGAACCTGGGTGTCTGTGTCATTGTTTCGAAATGCCTCTGTTTTCCGTCTTCCACACTGAAAATATCCACACTGAAAACTCTGGAGTTTCAAACTAAAACAGGGCTAACAGCATTTCCATTTCAGGGACTCGATATAAATGTAGCAACAATGATGCACATTAAAATTAAAACATACGTGACCCATGCTGGCAAAATGAGTCGGAATGAGGAAATTTTCAGAAGTGAGTTATTGTTACTTCCACATGTTCCATCTAAAGACCTTCAAAATGGTTTGTTGAACTCGGACAAAAATCCACTTTTGTTTACGTCTAATGGGGTTTGGATAGTCACTTTCCATTGGTGCATAAAAGTGTCCTTAGGAATTCCATGTGTATTATCAGAAAGTAGAGGAAGTACGCTTCACAACGATAGCAATCATGTGTAGGGGGATTCCCCCGTCTCGCCACGAGCGCGCGGTAAAAACACTGATTTATCATGGAATATTACGACAAAGGACTAATTAAGATATACGAATGAACATCTGTTTTCTGCCTGTGTGTGTGTGTACAGTAAACACACGCGCACACACACACACAATATATATATATTATATATATATTATAGTGGAACCTTGGATTGCTAGTAATTTGGTCTGCGAGTTTTTTGCAAGATGAGCAAGAAATTTTTTATACATTTCTGACTTGGTGAATGAGCGCGGTCTTGCAATACAAGTAGTATGCATAGAGTTAACCCTAACCCTATGCATACGCATGGTCTGCTGAGCCTGATGTGATCACAACTTCTCTCTCTCACAACGGGATTGTGGCTCACTCGTATAGTCAACATGCGCGCTAGCATAGAAAAAACTGATCCCTCACTTCAAATGAGATCAGGGAGATGTGTAAAATGTGGGAAAGAGTGCAAAACTTTGTAGAAAAGCACCACCCGAATAATTCTGTAGCAATGCGAGCGATGACTCTGTTTAATGATAACACAATGTTGCATTTCTGTGTAATCCTCAAAAGGAGGCAAAAGCAGCGGTCACAATCACATCCAAAAATCTCACGCTGCCGCTTTCGGAAACTGACATCCCCAGCCTTCCGTCAACAACTCTGGACACGCCCATGGACTCCGCCCAGCAGGAAACCTCACAGTGTGACAACATGGAGCTCAACGATGAAGACTACAATGAAGATGGCTCCTACATAGAAATGGACTCCGTCTCCCAAGAGGAAATGGAAGTCGACAGCATGACCAACCGCATTCGCTGCGATTCGTACTGATTGAACACAGGTGTGCTCAATTTCTGTGTAGAAGGACTTATCCTTTTTAAGGACTGCATTGTGCTTGTGCAAACTGCGAAGCAATTGTTTGCCACTTGTTGACACCAGCGCTGACCTGAGCCTTGTTACTTCTTGATTGCTTTTCCCGTATATGACCTTGTTTCTCACCTGGATTTATGTCTTTTGATATTGTGCCCTTTATAGTATTTTTGCCGTGTTTTGACCTCTGCCCGTTTTCTGGATTTCACCTTTGCCTCACCTTTGATGTTCTGTTTGCCCGATCTCTGACTCTTTGCCTGTTTTTGGATTCTGATACTGCCCTGTCCTCTATCTGTACTTTAAAACCTTTCTTAAAGGCATTTTATCTGCAATTGCATTCACTCTCCCAGCTTGTTTCATGACAGCGGCTATCATTGGATATTTTCGTTGTTAAAGTCGCACGAAAAGAAAAAGATCCCCGTGAGCCGACAGTCTGCAGTGATTCTGTGAGTTGTAGTGAAAGTCATCCTACACAATAATCCTCCTCCTCTCCCCTCCTCTCTCGTGTGTGTGTGTGTGTGTATGTACATGTATACAGTTTCTTTGTAAAGAACATCGTGATAGGGAGTTGCTGGAGCTGTCTTTTCATTTGATTCAGGAGGTTTTTATACACTTCCGTGGTGCCATTATGAGCATTTCTGAACTGCAAAGAGTGAATCATTTATGGGTCCCATACTTCAACTGATGACTGAAGCCCTTTAGCTAACCGTAAAATGGTGGCGAGGCGCTCGAGAGTTAGGCCTTGTTCTTCTTCTTCTTCATGTGCTCAATCCTCCTCTTGGTCATTTCGACCAGATCTTTGTCGGTCAGCAGATTTGAGTAGACCTCGAGCAGCTCAACGACGTCGTCGGAAGTCATGTCATCAAAGCCTTCTCCTCCTAGCAGTTTTGCCAGCCTGACCACCTTATCAACCGCAGAGTGATGAATTTCTTCGGCAGAAAAGCCCTTGCATCCATTGACCACAATCTCTTCCAGCAGGCAGTGACAGTCTCCTTCTTCATGTCCTTCAGTGCTCTCTGTACAGTCACCAGGCAAAATGCAATGGTGTAATTCTTCCAGTAGACCTTCAGGGAAAAGTCTTCGTCCGTTTCCATGGCATCAACCATGTGTTGCAGAGCGTTTTTAGTGTACAGTGCCTTGAAGGCCCGGATAACTCCTTAATCCATTGGCTGAATCAGTGGTGTCGTATTTACTGGCAAGAACTCTACTTTCACTCCTTGGAAGGAAAGATACACGGGATGACCTCCGGCACTGTCCAGCATTAAAAGCACTTTGAACTCTGCCAGATAGATCTTTACCGCCAGGATGAAACATGGGTGAAACCAATCAACCATCAGGAGTTTCGTAATCCAGGCCTTCAAGTTGTGCATGCAAACAGGCAGCAGGTTCGTATTCTTGTTTTTCGGGGCCCGGGAGTTTTTGGACTTGTAGACGAGCCCAGGCTTCAGCAAAAAGACCGCAGCACTGCCGTACATGACTAGCATGACGTGGCCCTTGGGAGCCTTAAAGGCCAGGGCTCTTGCCTCCTCCTTCGTGATGAAGGTACAAGATGGCATCTGCCGTCTCGTCCATATTGAACACCTGCTCCAGCCGATATCCATCTTCTTTAATGATGTTCTGGAAGGTGTTGCTGACATAAATTTCTGCTGCGGCTTTGTCCGCGGAACCAGCCTCTCCATGGAGACTCACGCTGGCCAAGTTGAATTGCCTCTTGAATTTTTCAAACCAGCCCTTGCTGGCGGC
>JAQLOM010000004.1:8727686-8738239 GCA_030068315.1 Chrysichthys thysi
ACATTTTACGGGATGTCGCGCAGCTATTGCATATTTAATGGGGTACAATACAAGAAATACAGGGAAATGTGCGGCCCGCTGGCAAAAGCTGTATGACAATTTGGCCCAATGAAAAATCTAATTGAATACCCCTGCTATAGATCATTTCTTTACATATACCTTATCAACAGTGCACACATATATGTATGCTTTTTTCTTTCATCCTGTATTTCAAACACACCACAACAGCTTAATCATTATTGATATTAACATTAAGTAACACTGTTTCATCTAACACTTGTCTCACAGAAAAAAATAATATTGTTTTCTTCGCCAAGCTTTCATATGACGGTTATTTTTTGTAATTCACCAGCTGCGTGTCTATTAATGGCACATGTAATGTATCAAACTGCACATCTGATTTATCTGCCTCTATTGAGATCAGGGCACTAGTCGTTAAATAGACACCTATGAAAATTTTGCCTCTGCTTAGCTCATGTCTACCTACATTTGTAGGTTGGCAACTCATAATAACAAAGAGAGACAACGCTTTATTATCCTGAGATAAGCCCAATTTTTCCAGAGTCATCTCAAGTCCCAACTGCTTAGAATATTTGTTTCAAATCATATTTACACTATACATGTATATTGCCAACAAATGGCATTCACAGTGAAAAAATTGGGGTTCCTAATTGTCAGTGGTGCTTATGCACCTTTAAATATTCATACTTTAGATGTGACTACAGACTTAAACACTGTTCAGAAGTTATGTGAGGGTACTCATGGGTTGGAGCTCATGTACAACAGAGGCGTTTATCGATCATGACCTAGAAGGCCAATTTTGTTGTGTAAAGGCAACTCAAGCAATAAACAGTATTAAATCAAGCACCACTGACTGACAGCATGATATAAGCAGAGTAAGTCATGCTAAAATGTACAGCAGGTTTTTTGAAATCATACATACACTCAAAACTACGTAATGCAATTGGAGGCCAATATTAAATACATAAACAAGACAATTAATGAATAGTATCACCTCTTTACAGTCTGTCATTACTGTATACAAATCTCTACATGTCTCTCCACACTCCACACTGCTCTCATGTCTCTACACACTGATTCCATAATTCAATTTGGATTAAAAAAAAACCATAGAACCAGAGATAACCTCTGTTGAAGTGTTTATATATATATATATGAGTGTTGGTGTGTGTGTATCACTGTACTAGTCATGTTTAATTTTTATTATTTTATATTTCTTGTTTTTTAGGATATGAGGAAAGTCTTTACTGTTGTTCATGTGCTTCAGTACAGCAAAATTCTTTCATTCACAAATGCCAGCTTGTTGGGAAGTTGGGGCCAGACTGCAATATCAGACATGACACAGTGCCTGAGGAGGGGAGAGGGTTAAGAGTATTGCACAATGGCCCAAAAGCAGCTTCTTGGAGGGCCTGGGTCTTAAGCTCCTGACCTTAGCAGAGCCTTAGCCATTGAGCCACTATTGTATTACATTTGACAGCAACATGATCTGTTACTTCAAGCCAATGTTTTTAAGGGAGGGGGGTATGGCATAAAGGCAAGTGCTTGTGTTTAATGGCAGTGTGCTTGACAATGATTGAAAAATCCCAACTTGGATACTACCCTAAGTGCATAACAACCCTGACGGATAAGTGGTATAGATAATGGATGGATGGAAGGATGAATGGATGGTTGGATTTTTAAGATGTACCACTGCTGTCTAATATCAACCGCTGAAACACCCTCTATGTAGGATTAAGTCCCCATATCTCTATGGCTCCTGTCCATGGCAGGTGACCATTAGAAATGCTGCAAATAGAGCAAGTTTCATCCATTTTAAAATGGACCTGGTCGTTTTTAGACTTTTTAAAATGTTTTGGATTGTTAAGAACATTAGACCTGAGAATTATTTAAAAAAAAAAAAAAATTCGAGGTGGTATGGACTCAACACACTGCATCATACATTATACAAACTGAGAAACAAACTACCTGACACATTTTAATAATCATGTATAATTGTTTCTGATTTTGAAGAGGATCCAGCAGTTACCCAGTGTCTTAAATTGCTGCAAGCAAACCTTAAGTGTGTGTGGCACATTGTGTTAATGCCAATCCGCCGTCAGCTCTGTAGCAGATCAGGAGATGGACTCAGTTGCTATGGACACAGGAGGAGAATGTACCAATATGACACATGTCAGATGTGGAGACAGAAGTAAAAACAGACAGAGGGGACTACATGGCCTGAACGAGCAAATGAACTGTGACTAGATTCATTTCACGCTAATGTGTGCATCAGTGAGCATTACCCTGCTGTAAAAATGACTTTTGTCCTATAAGGCTTTGTGTCTACTCAAGTGTTATTCTTCTATATAGGACTAAAGAGGAAATGATTTGCCTTGGTTATTCCACTGATAGCTTTTTTTACTCTGCATTCTGAACAACATATGGTTGAGGTCAGACGTTTATATATACTCTTCACTGATATGGATTTCATTGGTGATATTGGCCTTTTAATGGTTTCTTTGAACTTTTATTTTATTTCGAAGAATGAGTCCATGTCATACATCTTTAATAGAAAAAAAAATAATTTGTTGCACTTGAATTTTGTTTTCCGTAAATATCAACACGGGGTCAACATTACACATACAGGGTCAAAAAATATCCATACACCAATACCACTGGCAGTAAAACAACCCCAGAGCATGATGCTACCAGCACCATGCTCATCAGTTCACAGTGTTCAAACATACTGTACATCTGGTCATTGTGGCCAAAGACTCAATCTTGGTCTCATCTGACCATAAACCTTTCCTCCAGAAGGCTTTTTGTCCATGTGATCAGTTGTAATCTTTAGTTGAGCTTCAGTGTGTCGATTTTAGAACAGGGGCTTCTTGTTTGGATGGCAGCCTCTCAGTCGGTTATTATATAAAACTCGCTTGAATGTAGACAGTGTTCCAACAGCTTGCCGTTCATGGCAGGTCTGTATTCAGTGGTTCCTGGGTTGTTGTTGTTGACTATCAGAATCAGTTTCCTCTCAGCTGAGGGAGTCAGTGTGGGTCTTCGTCCTCACCTTGGCATAGTTGTTACACCTCACATTAACTTGTCAAAGAAACCTTTTTATGTTGGCACAGAGAAACGACCAGCTGTAGTCAATCATGTTCACACACAGGAAGTTAGGGGATGCCAAGTTAAAAGATATTTCAGAATGTTTCAACACCACTAAATTAACATTCTATGTGGGTGAATATTTAATTTTGACCCTGTTTTGATTTCAGAGACCCCCAAATACATTAAAACGCTGTGCACCAAATTCTGGTTCTTTTCTTATTAAATATTTATGAACAATCATGCTTCTCTTCCCAAGAAAAAGAGCAGTTCAGAGAGAAATCACAGAAAGCCCAATATTGCCATGATATTCATGTCAATGTGAGTGTATGTAAACGTCTGACCTCCCCTTTTAATCAATTAATCTATTAATCAGATCGGTCTACATACAGTCCCTTGGATATGAAATGAGATATGATATTTTCCTATGAGATATGATATGATCTTAAAACTTAGAGCATGGCGCTTTTGGTTACACACCACTCAATGTTATGTGAGCAAAAAGCATTGAAACAGCTAGACATAAAGTTATTTACAAGATAGTTGTTGTTGTTTTTTTTTTTAAAACTTACTGTTTTGTGCCCTATCTTTTGCTTGCAATAACTGAATCAAACCAGCAATCTACTGACATTAATAAACTGTTGCATTCTTCTTTTGTGACGCTTGTCCAGGTTTGTGCCACAGCTTTCTCCCTTCAGAGTCCTCTTCAGGAGGTGAAATGTGTACTCAGCTGGACTAACTATATTGGATATTTTTCTTGGTAAATTGGGAGACAGACAGTTACTGGAGATTTCTGAATTTATTATGCTGCTAACATCATTAACAAACACTTGTGAGCCCGTTCCAGAAGCAGCCATGCCAGACCAAGCCGTGAAACTACCTCCAACATGCCTGACCTATGATCTTGTATGTATTGGATCATGATCAGATCCTTTCTTTCTCCACCTTTGGGCCTTTCCGTCACTTTGATAGAGGTTAATCTGTTGAACTTTGTGTCTCATTCCTGTATTTCTTTGCCGTCTGGCCTTTTGATTCTTACTGCTGATGAGTAGTTTGCCTCTTGTGGTATGGCTGCTAAATTTCTGCTCTCAAAGTCTTCTTCAAACAGTGGTTTGTGATACCTGCTTTTTTTCAGGGTTTTCTTCACAGCTCTCACAAAGTGTCTGACATCAGTTGCTGTTGTTTTGCTTGGCCAACCCATTTGACCTACAGTATTTTCTTCCAGAGAAAGCTCT
This sequence comes from Chrysichthys thysi, assembly GCA_030068315.1. NCBI lineage: Eukaryota > Metazoa > Chordata > Actinopteri > Siluriformes > Claroteidae > Chrysichthys > Chrysichthys thysi. The sequence continues at coordinate 8,732,024 of JAQLOM010000004.1, forward strand.
TTGGTCCTCATGCTGGTTCATCCGTTTTAAACACCAAATGCAATCTTCACAGGTGAAACCCAGGGCTCAAAAGAAGAGTAAATATTCATAACTATTAATAGTCAAACAAAACTTGTCAGTCAATATTTTTGATTACTTGCCGAAAAAATGTTGTTTAATACATACAATATAAATATCAGGAAATGAAAGCTGAAAACTATTGTATCATGCTCACCTTTTGATCTCAAACCCACATGTCGTCATCGTGTAGCAAAAACAAAAGAACTAGCTTTGTCATTTCAGGTACTGTCAGAGGGGACTGTATTATTTGTTGGTGTGTTCTTTAAATGTCAATGGCACGGTAAAATTGGCTACAACACAAGTAGTCATGTGGAAAATGTTGACAGGACTCAGCAGGTAATTTCATATTTCTGTATATTTCTCCTTTGAGCTAAAGCGTAATATATCAGTCTATGCCATGGTTTCCTTTTATGGTTCCTAAAGAAATCTGCAGACTACATACATGTGGGAGGATGTTTTATTCCATGATTACTGGCAAGCTATTTTCAAACTCGAGGTTTGTTTATCATGTAATGCTTCATATATGTTGTTAACAAATGGATGTTTGGTGGTTGTTCTCACTTATTAGGAAAAGATCTTTTCTGGCATCAAAATGAGTCAAAGGGAAGATGCTGCAAATCCAACGATGAAATGACAGCATCAGGCATTGCTTTGCACATCAAGCGTTTCTTGTGAAATTTTCCATGCAAGTTTTTAACTACACACTTCCCACCATGCCAGTGTGATCATTTATTCTTTTGATGTTGGGCATAAAACACTGAAATATAAACAAGCGATGCAATTCCCAAACAGAGCTGTCTGGGAAAATGAGGAAAATTGGTTTCGCATTTGTCATCTCAGACATGAACCTGCTAGGAAAGAGTTATGATTGCTTGAAAAATTTTGCCTATTTGTTTTATTACAGCTGGCATCATCTGTGAACAGGAGCCTCCATTTTGTGCATATGCACTACAATGGCCATTTAATTGCCACTTCATCTGTAAGACATTTCCTGTTCATTATGATCCACTTAGATCCTCAAGCAGGTGAAACCTAATGAAATCCCCACTGTTTAATTGCCGTAATGACTTTTTAGTTTTCATGATCCTCTGTTTTGTTCACACACGTCAGACTGACAATAAAATGTATTACAGTGGACACTCGACTCATGAACTTAATTTGTTCCCGAGACTCCGTTTGTGACCCGATTTGTTCGCGACCCGAATCATTTTTTCCCATAAAGTAAATACAATTAATGTGTTTCAACCCTCAAAAATATGTTTTTAAAGTGTATTACGGGTTTATGTGTGGCAATAAAACAGAATAAAATTTAAACAACCTTAATTATAGAAAACTAAATGAAATAAACAGATGATTTTAATGTGCGTTGCCTTTGTGGTGGATACCTAGTTGCTGGCGTAGGTGAATAGTTGCGGAGGGATATGGTGGTGGTTTCTCATGTTTTACGAATATTTCTTTCTTTATTTCAACTGATATACGTTTAGGCTTCTTACTCTCACTACCATTTCCACTTTCTTGGGATCCATAATGAAGGCTTATAGAGCAAAAATGCAGAGAAACAGAACGAAAAAAATGCACTGAAAATGTTCATCCCATGAGCGCTTGACCGGAACTGAATGTTTGTGTCATGAAGCGGTGGCGGAGGAATATGGTGGCGGAGGGATATGGTGGCAATTCTCATGTTTTGCGATTATTTCTTTCTTTATTTCAACTATTATATGCTTAAGCTTCTTACTCTCAATGAAAAAATGCGTTGAACACGTTCACACCACGAGTGCTTGACTGGAACTTAAGGTTTTTACCGCAAAGCGTGGGTTGGCTGTCTCTACGTCAGTCGAGGATTTGTTCATCGTTCGGTACAAAATCTGCTCAGGAATTTAGTTCGGACGTCGATTTGTTCACCATCCAACGCAATCACGAGTCGAGGGTCCACTGTATTCGATTAGAGTCAATTTCCAGGACTGAGGCCTCTTCCCTTGCTGCGTTACGCTCATATTCAGTGATCCTTAAGTCTTGTATGATATATGTTATATTGCTATAATCCATATGGGAATAACTGTGGTACTGTCTTCTTTGGTCTGAGAACCAGGCATGCATAAAGCACTGTAAGTTGCTTGATTGGATTGTATAATCGTGGTTAATAAGTGATTATCGAATTCAGCATTCCAGAACCAGAATCATCAACTCACGGCCTATGCAACACATTTTCCCTGGATAAATACAAAGAATCTGTAAAAACGGTATTGAGTCCAGTCATAACACCAGAACTTAGTGAAATGTATAAAATGTATAATAATTTCTTCCGCTAGAAACATAGAAGAGTATGAAGAGAAGAAGAAGTGTTAACAAAATCTGGCAGCACATCTCGTTCGGCACATTAGATTGAACCAAAGGTACGTGAAAGTGTGTTGAGTGGTAGCTTTTTAAAAACAAATTGTATTTGTAAGAGTGCACAGAGCTTAATGGGATAGATTTTTAATCTTACTCAGTAAGTAAGAAGCAAAAGCAGAGTGTACAAAAAAAGATGTTAAACCCTATGTAAAGGCATGCAACAAATGATAGGAAAAAGCAGAAGAAGGTGTTAATCTCCTTCCAGATTTAAAGTCATGGTAGGGACACTTATTGTCATTTGGTGAAGGAGAACAACAAAACCCAAACACAAAATATTCTAATGTACTAAGGCAAGATGTTCTTGTGATACAGTTTGCTTCAGTCTGCTTTTCCTGTAACTGAAAGTGTGAAGAGAGTCGGTTTGGCGAAAAGCATAGTGAAAATTCACACAACAGTAAAGACGTCCTGCAGTGACTCTTACACCTCAAGTGTCATTCCAGATCACAGCAGTAAGGTTGCTAGGCAACACCTCGAGGCTGGTTCATGCCACCGCTGCCCTGATTAGTTAATTACCAGTGTAAACAAAATTCTGGGTAAAATAGCCAATTCACACACAGCCTCAGGGGGAACATGCAGCTGACCACTGCCACCCATGGAGCGAGTCAAGCCTCCCGTCACAGCCACAGCCGTAAGAAATGTGGATTTACATGGTGTAAATCCTGTGTAATACATAATGTAAAACCTTATATTGATCTTTATTAGAGTGTTATATTTTGTCGTGTCACCTAGAGGACGTAGTTCATGTCATATGTCTGTGACTTGGGCGATTTCTGAGCATAAATGTTCAGGACGTGCTTTTTTAAACGCACTGCGTCTCACTGACCTGCAGACTGTGTGACACACTCAACTCTGGCCATAACAACCATGAAGCATTTCTCCATAGCAACCAGCCAGTATTTCCTGTGGCTATGAGAACAAATGAGCATTTTCGAAAAGAAACCTGCTGTGTTATGAGTATGCATTCTGTCCATGTTTTTTAGATTGGATCAGAGTGGAACTTTCTAATGATGTCGCATAGATGCCGTTGTTCTGTTCACTGTATTATGCTTGTTCAGCCAAACTCAGAGCTGTCGCATATAAATTTGCTCTCTGCTACATTGATCCTAAAGAGTGCATGCTCCGAAAAACAGTTGATGCCCAAATCTCACTCTTTCTTCAAAGCTGCTTTGTGACAATGTCTATTATTAAACTCACTGTACAAATAAAATTGAATTGAATTGAAATGCATGGTTCATTCTTGTCCATTTGTGGGTTTTGACCCTGAAAGGAAATGTTAAAGTTTTAATAGAAACTATCTTTACAGTAGGCAATGATACAAGGGGCACCTCACACATTCAGTGTCTTGGCCAAGATTATTCAAGGTATAAAGTACCTAGTAAATAATTTTATGGAATTGGCTGCATCTCTGATGCAGCTGGACTGAGCACAAGCATGGCACACAGTCAGATCAATTATCCCCTGGACTCTCTATCACAAATTGAAGCAAGGAAAGACTTTGACTTCTGCCAGAGATGACCTTTGCTTCAGGAAAAAAAAAAGAATCTAGTGAGGAGTCTTTGGTAGTCTAATTAAAAGGAAATGTCACCCTGGTAATTACGACTAGCAATGTGAATCATCCACAGTGCATGGCTGCCACCGGCTTTGGCTGCTCAGAGATGAGGTGGCTTTGAAGGCTGCTTTTTGAGGCAATTTATCGGCCAGCCCACAGATTCGTCCAGGAATGGGGTATGAGGTGAACATCTAGACGGCAGACATTTGTCACTGAAGTGCAGCTTGGCAAAAACCTTGACTGAGATTAGAGCACACTTGGTGTCAGGTGAAATATACACTATCTCAGAAAATGAGGGGGATTCAAGGATTTTGTGAGTGTATTTCAACTTATGTCCAAAAAAAAAAGAAAAGGAAATAGATGATGTACTTAGGTTTACATGGGTTTTTTTTTAGAGTTATAAAATTGTCCCTTTTTTGTGAATAATTTGTTTACGTGTTCGTTTCTACAGCAGGTTTCATTCACAGAGCTTTGTTTTTTTTTTACCTACCTGTACTTCTGCTGCAGTATTTTCCTGAAATAAGCCATTTAGAATGTCTCCTCATGCTATAATTTCTGTATGTTAGTCATACATTTCTAAATTAAACTAAAGTCTAGCATTGCTCTGGAATTGAGATGTTTTTCGGACAGATACGGCAAAAGAGTTTCAGAACAGATGGACTGACTGGTTGTCTCTGGGAAGGCAGATGGGGAGAGTCTGCTTCACAGCAAAGCATTCGTTTCATTCCCTGTTCCAGTTGTAAATTAGCTTTGCTTGCTTTTCTCCCAGTACACTTTTTTTTGTAATCTGTCAGTCCTGCATCTGCCATGGGATTATGGGAATATTCATTTTGCAGAAATACCCCGAAATCTGCCACTCAACACACAGCTCTACTCAGTGTGTTTGGGTCTTTAACATATTACAGTAGATGCACTGTAATCCACTACATCTACATCAGAATTATTTAAATGATAACTTCGTTTCAGCAGAACCACACATGCAGTTTGCTTTGTGACACAAACTTTCTTTGATAGCACTTTAGTTAAGGGAGGTGTTCATAAGGCTTTCATAACAACTGGCCTAAATCTGCATAAACATTTATAAAGACTTATTTTGACAGCTTTGAATGCCTTTTATCAGAGTGTAAGGGTGCATATACACAGTGAGTTTGTCAGTCTTGCTTTAACTCTGTCAGCTTTCATAAAATATATAACAAGGGCCTTCCATCTGTATGTCTATGTGTTTATTGCTACAAATACCTGTATCTGTATCTGCATTTGGATTTAAAACCTAAGAATGTGTGCCCTAAACTGCAGAGGCTTCAGTTCATAATAATAGCTTTCCCTTAGAGATGTTTATAGAATCGTTTATTAATCCCACTTATGCAGTCATTATTTTTGTATTTCACTGGCTGTAATATTTTCTATCAATCATAATTTTTTGTTTCTGAAAATATAAACATTAGCAGAAGACTTATATAAAGTAAGGGTAAATGAATAAATGCTTTAAATGCATCAAGCAGGTGTTTAATTGTCTCACAAGTTTTATGTCCGACTGCTTGTTTCCAAATGATATAACTTTTATAGAGTTTTATTTTTGATAAATACATCTAGCTCCAACCACATGGTCGGTGAAACCTCATAGTGTGTTTCATAATTATATCTATGTTTACATCTCTTTAGAAGATGTAATCTGTACATTCAAAATAATGCATTTATATTTATGATATATTAGCATTCATGAAAGGGGTGATTGCTCTAATTGTAAGGTACCATATTATTTAAGCATTTCAAATGTTTGAGGTCACTTCATTATTTCACTGAACCTTAACATTATTAATACTTGCGTGGATGAAAGTTATATCAGTTAAGAGCTAACTGGTGACACATCTGTCATATTACTAACTTGGTTTGAGCATAACAACACAGATATCAATCATCTAAGGCACACTGTTTATTGTATTGTTTATATAATGCAGCATGTAAATAAATGTACAGTGGGACCTCGACTCACAAACTGAATTCGTTCCAAGAATCTGTTCGTGATCGGATTTTTTCATGACCGGAAACAGTTATTCCCATTGAAATGAATGTAAATACAATGAATGGGTTTCAGCCATCAAAAACATGTTTTTAAAGTGTATTATGGGTTTACGGGTAGCAATAAAACATAGAATAAAATGAAAATAACCTTAATTATAGAAAAATAAAACTAAATGAAATAAACAGATGATTTT
>JAQLOM010000004.1:8774445-8785818 GCA_030068315.1 Chrysichthys thysi
AAACACCCAAAGAAAGATGCCCAGGGTCCCTGCTCATCTGCGTGAACGTGCATTAGGCATGCTGCAGGGAGGCATATAATATTGACTCATATAATTTGAAAGTCTGTTAGTTTTCATTTTATTCAACTTTAAAGAACATCCCAATTTTTCTGTAATTTGGGTTGTAGACTGTTTATATCCACTGTAGGCCCCTAAATGACCCGTTTTACTTCTCTTTATGTACACACCCCTACCATCAACACGATTGCCAAGCATGTTACCAAGTGGTCAATCATCATCAGGATTTGAAGTCCATTACTGGAAGTCCAGTACAGCATAATATTACATTATCTGTTACTCAGAGTGACACTAAGAAATTATAGGCATCTGTATGTAGAGAATGACAGATAATATTTTCGTCCAAGTGTGTTGTGTTGCCCTGTGATGAACAGCAGTTCAAGACATGCACTGATTAGCTTTTGTTTTGGATTTGGCAAATGAACAAATTGGGAGAAAATGGGGGTTAAAATATAAAATATATCCCCAAATATATGTAAATACCTTTGTACACTGTCTATTGTATACTGTCTATTTTTATCAATAATAACTGAGTTGAAGAGAATATAATGTACATGTACTGTGTATTGTACCTGTATTGCTATTAAATCAAGAGGCATAATCTGTATGAATGGGACATGCGTTCTTAAAGGAAGAAAGAACAGGAATATGGGTTAAAAAAAAAAAAAAAAGCTAAAGCAGATATATCCGGTGACAGTTATTTATTTTAAAGCTTACGGCTGTGAAGAGGCATTCCACTACAAGAGTGCAAGTGTCAATGCCTGCCAGTGATGTTGGCGAAGGCTCCTTTACTCACCCAGCACTGTGGAAAACAGGTGTCAATCCACCCACAGCGTCTGGCTTAAGCCTGCAAGCCATGCAGCGACAAGGCAAAAGGCTCTTTTCGTTGCCATAGAAATTCAAGCTAATAGACCATATGCAATGAAGACTAACAGTGCTGAAAAGCCTTCTTTCAGCTGGTGAAACTATTTTTATCAGCAGACATAATGTGCACATCAGTTGCCATGTAGTCCTGTCCAAATCTCTGTTGCTGTGATTTGTTTTGGCTGAAAATCGAGCAGAGAAATCTTGGGCATTGTGTCAGTTTTGATGGTAAGATAATAAAAAAATGTGTGTTCACATGCAGCATACTCATTGTTGATCACGGATGACGTTTTGTTTGTTTGCTTATGTTTACACTACTCAAATACATGAACATCTGACCCCTGGAGGGCTAGAGCCAACATGCAGAGCAATTGAAGTAACCAAATGAAATAGGGCAGTGGGAGGAATTCATATCTGTACATGAGACCAGATTACAGAGGTCATTTGTACAACACTGATGCTTGCTCACACACTTGCAGCGGGCCAATTTATCTTCAGCTCTCAAGGACAGCGTGTAGTGTAGTGTGAAGGCTCACACACTGGAGAAATGTTTTGAGCTGTGCCTGCTCAGTGTGTGGGCTCATTTTTATACCACCTACTATTACTGTGCTATTTGCGGTCAGCATGTGGGCAGATAGTGAACACGTAACAAGAAAGTCAAGGTTTGCCACACTCAACACAAGGTTTAAACGGGTCCCAGCAAAAACACATACCTAATGTTAGCATTTGGGAACCATTGCATGATGCTCAAAATTTGCTCTTTGTAATGCCTGACATTATCTTCGAGAAAAAGACCCAGGATGTTAGTTTAAATTAATGTTACCTAAATGTAATCTTTGGCAAATATTTCTTGTCAGTTGTCATGTAACCATAAGAAAACATTGTGTTTTAAAGTTTCCAGAATGTTTTGGGAACTTTGTTAACCCCCTCAAGAAGCATTAAAACCAAATACAGTGGAACCTTGGATTGCGAGTAAAAAATTTTTAATAAATTTTGACTTAACAAGCGATGTTTTGCAATACGAGTAGTATTTGTCTGCTGAGCCTCACGTGATCACAACTTCTCGCTCTCACTCACTGCAGGATTGAGGCTTCCGCACTAGCGTATACTGTTAGTGTGTGTGTCACTCATCTGTTTAATGACAATGCAATGTCGCATTTCCGCGAAATCCTCAAAAGGAGCCAAAAGCGGCCATCATTGGATAGCTTCCTTATTAAAGTTGCACGAAAAGAAAAAGATTCCAGTGAGCCGACAGACTGCAGTGATTCTGTGAGTTGTAGTGAAAGTAACACACAATAATCCTCCAGTTCTCTCATCTCTCCTGCTCTTTGTCATGGATCTGTCCACGCAGAGCGCGCATGCAGCACACCCAGTTTTTGGGCACTCCCAATAGTGGTGCATGCTGGCGGATAATTATATAGACTATAAATAGACTGACTCATGAGGTTTTTGTTGTAGCCTTTGATATTACTGTTCCTGACACTCGCTCATTTCTCTCACACCAGCCACAATTCTTTTCAAAGCTAAAGTGCAGGTTATTTTGTTTTATGTATTTTTACTTCATATTTTGTATTAATCATTTTTATATAAATATTTCTGGCTTCTGTGGAATGAATCATCTGAGTTTCCATTATTTCTTATGGGGAAACCCGCTTTGATATACGAGTGATTTGGATTACAAGCACATCTCCGGAACGGATTATGCTCGCAAACCAAGGTTCCATTGTACTAAAGTTGGGTAAATGTTGTGTTTTTGCCATAGTGTTAGTATCAGTGACTAAAAATTTTGCACCTCTGTCAGATCCAGATTTTCTCCTAAAAGAGCTCCCAATAAGGGCCATGCATGCAATTAAAAAAACACATGCAATTCTCATCTTCTCTTCCATCTGAAATGCCGATAGTGTAATGATTCATTGCTTCTTATGTTTAATATCTGACCCCAATGCCATGCCATGTGTGTTTGCATGTGGTCCCATTCCATTGAAGTTGTTTTTAGGTCAACTGGAGACCTAAAAAATTAAGCTCCTAATGAGACATGATGGCTTTTGAGACTGTTTGAAATTGCCCTAGTTCAGATAAACAGCATGCCCAAATGCCAAGGAGGAAAAATAAGCATGTCCGTGGTGAGAGCTCTCATCCATGTTAAACAGCCAGCTTCCTCGTGGGACAGAGAAAAGGAGAACTTGCCCCAGAGGCAAAGCACTTTGTCCTTGCCATCCCCATCCAGCATCCAGCAAAGAACACAAAGGCACACAACATCACAGACTACCCAGTGCCCTAGTGTCTGCTGTGATCAGCAAGGGTAAAAGCTGTAGGCTAGATGCGTCCTCTCGACTGAATCACTGCTCCAAGCTGCTTCGCAAAGCAAACAACCCACCACTGAATGATGGCACAAGGTGGCATTTCTTTGGCTGCGTGCCGGATGCAGGGATTTGATATGCAAGCCTGCTGATGAATCATAACTGACAGAACATCTCACCTTGTATGATTTATTTAGATGCCATGATGCATATTTTAGAGGTTAATTCGTCTAAGTCTCAGCAGACAACCAGCACAGTTTCAAAATGTAGTTCTGAGAGTGAAAAGAGTGCAGTCTGTTCAACAGGTCCCACAGCTCCTCATCTAAACCAACACACATACCTGTGATTAAAGACTACATTACCCGTGGGTGCTATGTCATTCACAGAGAGGCTCTCACTGAGTGAAACCATGTAGCCAGTGGCTATGTTACATCAGACAGCGAGTGATATCAGGCCTATCACTAATGAGAGGGCATAGGAGTGCCATTTCCCCTGTCTGGACACACACACCTGGGACTGACTTAGTGGAAAATCATTAGGTAAATCCAATGTAATTAAAATTACAGCCAAACAACTTAAATGCACATGTATCTTGGATGGTAATGTCCTGCATTAGACCTGCAAATTAGCAGCAGTTACTCTTAAGAGCTGATAAGTGTTTTGTTTTATGTCCATTATGTGGCTGAAGAAAGGCACTGGAGATTTCTTTACAAACAGACTAGAAGCTTCAGTGCTGAATGTTTTACTTTTGTACCCTGGTACGTAATTAGAGGCGACTTAAAACTGCAGGACCGTTAGTGTCATCATGCTGTAAAAGTATTTAGAAATCACTTTGGGCTTTTTGTAGTAATGGTCTCTGAAGCATGACATTGTTGCCTTACTACTCCATTCAGGGCGATATTCGGTTACACGGCCCAACAAACTGGTGGAGCACCCCCCCCAAGAACAAGGAAACTGACAAAACTACTCGCTTTGCTGTTACAAGCCTGAAGTGTTGATTACTCAAATAGGTTTGCATGTTTTTGCTGCAAATAGATGGAAGCAATGTTAATGAGCAATCCTTGATTTGGAATAGTTCTGACACTAGTAGACAGTAATGCACCGCATGAAGACCATTTAAAAAGAATAATTTTTATGTTCAGCGAGAAAACATTTGATTTTCTAGTCAAAATAGACAAGCCTGTCGCTATATTGTTTTCACTAGCCAGCTAGTTTGTCAAGGTACACCTGTTAATTGAAAAGCATCCCAGATGACCACCTCATGAAGCTCAATAAGATCATATCAATCGTGTCCAAATATGTAATCAAGGTAAACGGTGGCCACTTTGTCAAATCTAAAATATGAAGCATATTTTTTTAAACATTTTTTTTGTTCACCACATAATTCCCTATATAGACCATGTTTTATTTCTGAGTTCTTCGTCTATATTGGATATGGATTGTCCTATTCAGTTCAGACCACACATGTTCAATAGGTTTCAAATTCAAAGAAATCCAAAGTGCTGGACAGTGCATGCAGTATGTAAGGGTGCAGGAGTAATGGGGCAAGTTCTTTTGGAACTAGTTAAGTTTTCCCCTTTGCATCTTTCCTTGCTGAATACTATTAGCAAATGTCATATTTTACTAGGCATGGGAATCACTTACGCACTCACTCATCTTCTGCCACTTAATCCTATTCAGGGTAGCGGGGAGAAGCTGGGGCCAATCGCAGCTGATTCTGGGCAAGAGGTGGGGTACACCGTGGGCATGATGCCAATCCACCAACACACAGAGACAGACAGCATTGACACTCACATTCACACCTACGGGCAATTTAGAGCAGCCAATTAGCCAAATCCCCTCTGTGTATGTCTTTGGACTGTGGGAGGAAACCAGAGTACCCAGAGGGAACCCACACAGACATGGGGAGAACATGCAAACTCCACACAGAAAGGCACCCAGGTCGACCCCGGGGAGCGAACCCAGGACCTTCTTGCCATGAGGCGACAGTGCTAATAGCATGAAAATCACCTAAGCATTAATAATATTTCCTACAGAAGATGAGAATCTCTGTCCTTAGAACTCTAGCATGTTCCTTTTCACAAATGTTCACAAGTGACACTCCTTTTAATGCTGTCAAGGAGGTACCCATAGAGCACTGAATGTCATTTTTTGGAAGAAGGCAGCTCTTCATTTGTGTTCAAGGATACTTGCTCAATCATTCATTTACCCAATGGGCTAACCTGTCTTTAGACTGCCAAGGAGAGGGACACAAACAGCTGGTCAGTGAGTCACCAGCTGGACATCACTTCCATGAGGATCCTCTCTGAACACAGAGCAACGCTGGGCACATCCTCATTTCAAAGAGCAGATAGGTTGACAGGTATAGTGACATGCTCTGGCGTTGATATCTTTTTCACCTGATTGCATCCACTGTCTAAAAACATGCTGATAGGTGGAACAGTTACTGTTTACTTGCCCCTAGATGTGAATGCATGTGCCCATAGTGCCCTTCAGTGGGCAGACCTCCCATCCAATGTCTGTTCCTACCTTGCGTCCAGAGACTCTGTATCCACTATGGGTGTCATGCAATACCATTTGAATCTGAAGTAGGTATGGCTTAAACCAGAAAGTTTTGTTTTTTGTTTTGTTTTTTTACTCTACACTCCCAGAAACACTGGGCAGCACAGGAACAAACCAAGGTAGAGATGGCGATACTGTTCACATTGTGTGTGAATTCTGCCTCTGACGGTTCACCAAGCACAACTATATCATTCAAGTTCATAACTGATCGCATGTAGAGGTGTATGCAGTACTGCTTTATTAGTCTTTTTCACACAGTTATTCTTTTTGTTAAACTCATGTAGAAATGTTTGTTTGCTACAGTACTACAGTGCAAGGTTTATTGTCATTTATGTATACATTGAGCTATTGTGCAACAAAACAAACAAAAGACAAATTCCATGTACAAGTGCACATACTTGGCTAGTAAAGCTTGATAATGATACTGTTCTGGTCGAATAATGAAGTCACCTTGGGTTACATCTAGTATCCCACATGAACTGGAAGATCAATGAATAGCAGGCATGTGATATAATGGTACATACAAAGGTTTTCACCTTCACCTGAATGCCTGATGCACACAACAAGAATTCATCCTGGGGCAGCTTCAATTACTCTACTTCACCATAGCTGCTGACAGCTGCCACATCCATGGAACACCGTAGTCCGCGTGCCGCCCTACAGAGTTTGCTGACGTGCAGTAAGCAAGCTGATTAGTCTCTCAACCAAGAATTTATAATGCCTGACAAGAGAAACTAGTCTTTATTGAACAGAGATTCTAATGTAATGTTTGAATATGGGCTAACTATCGATTTAAGGAGGAATAAGCTCTATATTTCTTGGGCAAACTCGATATGGTATGTGATATTTAGATTGCTTTTCCTTGCCCATTTCTACTGTGAAATGTAGCCATTTTCAGGCTCTTTGCAGCAGTGCAGGTGATATTCAGCTGTAATTAAAGCCCTGCTTGGCTGAATTCGAAGCTCTTTAAAAGCAAGCTTCCGAGTGCTGCGGCTGAATTATGGTGTCAGGCGGTGCCATAAAATGGTCAATTAAACAATTATATATCTGCAGCACCTGACCAGGAGCACTTTGAAATCTTTGTTGTTTTTGGAGTGGCCATGGAAACTTCACTTTAATTGGAGACGAATATGAATTTGTGTTTAAGAAAAAATCTTTTCATATATGCGCGTGTGTTTTGTGTGTTTTGCACTGTGACTGTGTCCTTGATCACTGTTTGCATACGGCAGGTTTAGGACGCTGAAGGGCAGAAAGGTGGTGTGGCCCAGCAAGAGGCGTAGCTCGAGATCTATTTTAGTGAGCCATTCACATGTGGGAGGAGAGACATCAGTCATCAAAAATCCACCACACTGCCCTGTTCTCTGCCTGACTACTCATTCTCGCTGACTTCTCGTTGCAGGTAAGAACACTGTACCAGTGGCTTTTTATCTTAGCTAATAGCCCAGTTCAGACATAAGTGGAGATTAAATTCGAGTGTGAAGTGTGTCTTGAAGTGAGAAGGACATTTTCCATCTCAAATGACTCCTTTATCTCTCCTAGTTCAGAAAATGACTCCTTTATCTCTGCTAGTTTATTATTTTATTCATTCCTTAATAAGATTAAGGGCCGTGGGTCATGCGAAGAATCGAAAAGGTATGTTAAGAGGAGATGACAGGACAGTGGCTGGCAATAAAAGCTTAAGATTCTTAGTCATAAACATATGATGTTTCAGATGCTGTCGTTTTATTGTGAGGTCTCTCCCAGGTGCTGTTTAAGATTCCATACGTTCTGCATCATATTTATTTCGAAGGATTTCTTGCAATCAAAGTCATTGGTGCTTTATTGGTGTTGCTGAACTCTGTCATAAAGCAGGGCAGCACTTGGCCTTCACTCAACACACATTTCCTGGCATGAAAGATGGGAGCAGAGAGGGAGGGAGGAAAGAGCGCGGGACAAACAAAGATGAATATCTGTACAGGCATGAGAGACAGGTGCAAGTGTGTGTGTGTGTGCGCGTGCATGCAATTGCCAGCGCGCTTCATCCAGTCTAATTCTGAACTATTTGCATTGATGCCAGTCATTTTCCCAAAATCAAGCTGCAGATGTCATGGATGGAAAAATCACTTCCTGTGCAGGAGGGTGTATGAGCAAACACGTCGCCATTACACAGCAAATCACATGGCTGTGAAGGTCAGGCGCTTCTTCAGTAGCGCCAACATAGCAAGTGAGCACAAAGCCCCCCAAAAAAGTCAACCAGTAAACTTGTTTTAGGAGAGTGACTCATAGTTGGCTCTGAGAGTGTGGTTTTTAAAAGAAGCTCAAGTATGCTTTCACCGCTGACATTCCAACAGTAGACACAGTCACAGTCACACTGTGTCTTTTATATCACACTTAACATGTCAGCAGCAGGCCACAACAAAACAATTGGTCATATCCATATCTCGCACTGGATTACTGAAAATGTCCTCAATTTTTACACTTCTTCATTTTCAGTGGCCTTCTGTATTTTATTGTCCAAATTCACCCTAAAGACCCCATTAAGCAGAGCACTCTGGCAGCCGTACCCTCAGCAGCAGTAGAGGAGACGAGAGCACACCTTGTTGGCTCGGGTCACAGAATGTCAGACTTCTGCCCTGTAATGCTCACAGCACTGGAGCATTTTGTCTGAGTTTGCCACATGTGGTGAGGCCAAAAATCTATAACTAAGCCACAATATTGCCTATTCTGACAGTGATGAATGCTTTTTCTCATTCTTTGGAGATTGGAATCGGAGACCTTCATGTATAACGTTGCCAGTGACTGTGATCTCTCTTTCCATGATACCTTGGTTAATCCATGGCAGACGGCTGTCATTTGAATAGCACAAGAATGTACCACTGCACTCCATACTGAACTATGACCATAAATATTTTTGGCTTGCTTTCAGGACACGTAGGGCAGTGTGACCATGTCTGAGGGGTGAGGGTCATCTCCACTGACATAAACACTCTGTTAATATGACATGCAATTATCACATCTGATTTGCAGTGGGTAATGATGAATGGTTCAATAATGTACATACGCTTCTGTTCACTTTTTATTTTTGTGTGTGACATCATCCTTCGACAGACCGGTAAGAAACCTAACGCTTTCAAAATCACTTACCGTACACTCTTAGAAAAAAGGTTCAGTCTAGACCTCATAGAAGTTCCTTGGCTTGTTTCCCTGGGAGAAAACTTTAAGGTGCTATGTAGGAACCGTTTTTTTTTTTTTTTTTTACTATCCCAGGGGGTTACAGTAAACTCATTCACAAAGATTGTCCAAATAGTTACATTCTTTCTTGCATAAATTCCTTATATTACATAAAGAAATTTTTGCATATTCATTTAGATTTTTTTATTTTTTTTTTTTTTAAATATCACTCGTATTTTACCAAAAACGTTAAACCTGTCTCCACTTTGGGAATACCTTGAGTTAAAAAAGGTTTAATTATTATGCCTGGAAAAAAAAAACATATATATATGTATATATATATATTTAAATTCCAATGTGTTTATAATCAGTTAATGTTCAGATCTAGGATATTTAATGTTGACCAAAAGTATTGAAATATATTGTTGAACAAAATAGAGCAATATTCTTGACGTATGCCAAAATTTACACAGTTTAGTCGTTCGTACAACATATTTTGTAGTTTTTAAAAACATTCAGTTTGAAAAATTGTTTTAACAAGCCTAATGCGTTTTTTTTTTCTTCTTTTTAATGAAAATTTGCAGATATAGGTCACCAAAGAGCTGCTAATCGTGTAAAGAGCAACAGAACTCAGAATAATGATTTATTTATCTCAATAATGGTTTGATTTGGAGACGATTTACACTGTATATTGCACTCCTCCACCTAGGACTGTTTTGGGCGACTGAGCTCTCGTGTTAGAAATTCTGGCAGTAATCAGCTCAGGCAGTTAATGCATGCTCCATGGCATCTGTGGATTAGGCCCCATTTACTTCCTAATGTGGCTGCCAAATGAAACAGGAATGACTTGTCTTTTTTGCCTCAAAGAGGAAGTCCAGATCGAAATCCAAATACCCGGCAACACGTAGGCTCCTGTTGAAGGTGGGTATTTTGAGGAGCTTAATCACCACATGTATCCATTATTCTCTAATCTCTTTAATACTTTGATTAGTTGGCTTGATTAGGTGGCTTATTTAGATCTTAATCAGAACAGAAGCTTATTTTTCATTCTGCAAAGATATGGTTGTTCAAATGTACTGTGAAGTACAGAAGTACACTTCTGTCTTTCTCAGACCAAACTTCTGAAGAAGGCAGAGAGTCTCCTGGTAAAGGAGAAAGAGCAGAAGAAAATAGAGCGAGACAGTGTGCTGAATGAGAGAGTGCCTCCTCTAAAGCTCTCTGGACTCTCAGTACAGGCGCTTCAGGTGTGTAGCATTGTCCAAACACTTTATTATATTTTAGGTTAAATGTGGCAAATAATTTAAATGCTAATAGATACAGTATAATAAATACTACTTTCAAATTTAATCCTGCACTTCTTGTCACATTCATTAAAATGTATGATATAATAGTAGTGGTTTTGTTTTCATTTGCACAGTAACACAGACTAATATTTGTCGGTATAACCCCTGGGGGGAATTAATTAACCTTGAAGAGGCAGACACAGTAAAGGTTATATGGGAAATCATAGAACAGTGTTTGTCTACATGATCAAAATCCATTCCAATTAGGACACTTTTTTAAGTCACTGGAAAAACCTGCTCTAAATTTAAGGTTGCTGTTTTAACATAATTGTACTGTAAATGGTTGGGCAGTTATAGGAGTCCACTGGTTTATGGTAAAATGACAAAATACCAAACTACAAAAAAGTGGGACATTTCCCATTTTATGCAGGAGTGAGAATGGTAAAGACTCTCCGTGTGTCAACATCTGCAAATTAGTGAGTTCAGTGGTAGTGGTAGTTCATAGTGGTTAAAGCTTTGAGCTAGAGCTCAGAAAGTCGTGAGGTTAAATCCTAGCATAGCCATGCTTGCATGGTTCACTGTAAAAAAAAAAAAAGATCCATTAACTTTATGGTTAAAAAACTGGCAGCTGTGGTTGCCAGATCTTGACTTACATGGTAGTACCATTTATTGCAATACACTGAAGTTCCTTAATACTTATGTACAGTATTGTGCAATTAAAAAAACAGCATTTCTGTAAATTGAAGACCAGATTCGTGTTTGCTTTTATTGTGTTACCATTAAATATGTGGTATTACTGTACATTAAACCTTTTGTTTCGTGTATTTTATTATAACAGGCTATCAGCTATGGTTGCCAGAGATGTACTGTATAGAAAAATGGTATTTTCATAACCTATACATCAGTATTTTTCTATAACTTCTAAAAGTATTTTCTATAAAATAAACAGCAATTTAATTAATGACCAACAAATTACTAGAGTGGCATTACATATAGTCAAAACACAGGTTCCATATAGGACTGAAATAGTAATAGAGGTTTATTCATTTTTTTTATTAGTTTTTCATTAGAATTACTACCTGTGCAAAAAATAAAAAATTTTATTATACATACATACATACATACATACACACACACACACACACACACACATGCAC
>JAQLOM010000004.1:8967286-8982857 GCA_030068315.1 Chrysichthys thysi
TTCTACTACTCATCCTGCGTCTTTCAGGATCTTACAAAGCTTCAAACGACGCGTCGACTACCAAATTAGTTGTCGACAATTTTGGTAGTCGATGTAGTCGTGACTAGTCGACTAATCGTGGCAGCCCTAATTGTAACCCAGAGTTTCTGACGCAATTTGTCGCTGGAAAAATTATTTATTTATTTATTTTGGCCCTTGTGAGTCTTGATATTTTTGTCCATTTGTTCTAACAAAATTATTCTGGCAGTTTGGATGAATACTTTTATGAAACTCGGCTTTGACTGCATCGTAGCACATTGATGTTTTTGGTCATAAATCACTCCTGTGTAGTTTCTGCAGTGTGCTTAATGTCTTTGTCCTATTGGTATATGAGTCTCCGTCCCAGTCCAAAGGTGCTTGCGATCTGGTCCAGGTTTTCTTCTAGAATTGCCATGTATTTGACTCTATTCATCTGTGACCAGTTTCCCAGTCTCTACTGACTGAGAAGCTGCTTTACATTTAGCGTACTACTCAATTCTGCTAGTGTCGGCCAGTAGGTTACTCCGCATCGTGTCAGAACTGTCTGTAACCCTGCAGAACTCCATGAAGCCAAAAATTTTTACACTTGTGTCTTTTTCTATCATAGATTTAACTTTAGTTTACCGATGTTAATTTCAGTTGCAGGTGTGATTCGCTAACACTTTTCAGGGAGCTTAAAATGCATACTTTGATCACCGTTTGTGTGTAGGCGTCTTTATCTGCCGTGATTATGTTGCTGTTGATTTGGGACCCTGTAGCAAGAAGTCTTGTATTATTGCATTGTGAAGGCTTTTATTGACATTACTGACATTTTTTTCCACAAAGCACAGCTGATGCTCAGCATCAAGAGGCATCTCCCAGCCAAAGCGAGAGGAAGTTTGTTTTATTAATGGCAGGGAATCGTATCAGATGGCTCTGCATAAAAGTTTTTTAATCGACCTACGTGGCACCCTCCTACCCTGCAGCTGAGCACAGAATGCACTTCACATAACGGGATAGCTTTGTACATGCATACTATGTATCGCATTTTAACCCAGTAACACTATGCTTTATTTTTGCATATTATTTCTTAATTTTACAAAGACCGTGTTGTGTGGTAGCAAATGGGTTAGGCGTACTGAAGGTGTTGTGACAGCCTGTGATTGCTCTGCTCTGCTTCTTCCACTGGTGCCCTTTGGACTGCCTTCTGTGTTTAAATACTGCACATAAATGCATCAGACTTCACCTTCATCGGCTGTCGACCTGGGGGAAAATAAACATTATCAAAGATCAAGCATTGATAACTGCTTCAAGGCCTTTTAATGCCTTATTGTTGGAAAAACCAAGTTAGTTAAAACTGTGCTAATGTCATGGCCTTTGGGAACAAATATCTGTGTCTGAAGGTTGATTTATAAGATTATTGAAAAGAAAATAGTTGCATTTTATAATACAGGTAGTCCTCAAGTTACGATGGAGATGCGTTCCGTCACACCCATCGTAAGTCGAAAATATTGTATGTCGAACTACTGAGTTGAACCACTTAGCCTAGCTTAGGTATCTCAGCCTAGCTTAGCCCAGGAATCTTTTCCCATAGAAGACGTGCTTTTGAATTAAAATTAGCTCTTGAAGCACACACAAAACCCGTGGTAATGCACTGGACAGTCCACCGATACACAAGGTAAGTCCGTGAATTGCAGGAAAGTGAGGCATCTTGCGAGGTGAGTGATCTGGGCATCGTCTGCGTACTTCCAGCCTGTGTCCGCGTACGTCATATGCTGTTATGCTGGCCTGCCAGCGATGCCATCCCATGAATTTTAAATATTTTCTAAATATTTTACAATTTTTAGCACATCGAAACTTCGAAAAATCGTAAGTCAGGCTGACTGGGGGAGCACCTGTAGTTGCATCTTGTTCAAATTCTTGCCAGTTTTCCCTAGTTTAACAGGCGCATCCCAAATATTATTTTCCCCCCAGTTGATTGCTGACATTAACTAACATTAATACAACATATCTATAGTACATATAGATATTTTATAGTTCAGTATATTTTAGGTTTTTTTCTCCTCCGACATATCTTTATAGATAACTTCTCTCTCTCTGTATCCTATCATGCCATCCAGCCCTCACGGGGCTCGGTTGACATTTCGCTAACCAACCCTCCCCTAACTCGGGACTTGGGTTCATGCACACGCACACACACCCCTATGGGCAATTTAGGGTAGCCAATCCACCTAATGTGCATTTGGACTGTGGGAGGAAACCGGAGTACCCGGAGGAAACCCATGCGGATACGGGTAGAACATGCAAACTCCATACAGAAAAGCGCCTGTGTCGAGCCCAGGGATCAAACCCAGGACCTTCTCGCTATGAGGTTACTGTGTTAACCACTTAACCACCATGCTGCCACTATAGATGACTTACTTTAAATGAAAATTTTAATTCTAAAAAAAAAAAAATCCGAAGTATACCTTGGTTTAGTTGGCTTGAAATAGTGTAGCTGGAAAACCTTGGGATGAAATTTTCGCAAAGCTACTTTTTTTTTTTTTTAATAAAGAAAAGTATTTCAAAGTGTTTAGATGCTGCAAGCATGCACAAGTACCTTTTTTTTTTCTTTTTTTTCTTTTCTGTATTTCTGAACTTCACACACAATTCTCTCACACCAGACACCTTTTCACTCACTACACACTCTTCACTGCTTCTTCTGCTGCATTGTGTAAATTACTGCTGCATCGTCTGGATAATAATTACATTGCATTCCCTTGTGCTGAACTGAACATCATGACAAAAACTCATGTGAAATGTACACTCTCAGCAAGCCAGTAGTTTGGCTTGTGCAAACCTTATTGTACCAGCTCATTTTAGATATCCAGAGCTCAACCCAATGGTGGACCACTCCCTGTTTTGTCCACACATTATACTTAGTCACAGTTGACCAACATCATGTTTATTAGTTGGCAGCACATTAGAAACGCTCCCCATTTGCCTCAAACCCTGCTAACCATAGATGTCTTGTCCAGAATGATTCAGTGTGCTGCAAGTGTCTTCTGTAACTTTTCCAATTTTGTGGAAGTGAAAGTTCTAGCACAAACTGCTGCCTGTGGCTTTTTAGCTGCTGGTGGGACTGCACTGTTGAGCCACTTAATCAGGTGGAAGAGTTGAACAATTCTGCCTTCCACCACAGCTCCAGGATCAGTGTACTTATGCAAATGAATGGCTTGAGATGGCTAATATAAATGGTTCAGAATGAGAAACTGAAAAGTTGAGAAATTCTTAAGTTATTGTTTTTAACTCTTGAGTGGATCCATGGATTGCAGGATCCTTTTAGCAGTTCTTGTTCACATTCCCACCGTATCTACCATCAGATTTGACCATATGTGTACTGTTTATTATCTCTGCCCACAGCATGACACTGGGAGTTTTTTAACCTCTTAACCTTTGACACTGCGGTTCAGCTGTATTGAATGTATAGTATGTGCTTGGTCTTTATATAAACCCACTTTCATGGGCCCACTTTCAGCTTGGAGAGATCGACACACAGGCAAAGAACTGTTTTGGTTTTTTTTTTTGGATTCTTTGCAGGTTTTGGTAGTAATATGAATCTCTGTAAACTTCGTTCTTGAGGCCGGTCGGAAATCGACTCTTTGCACAATGAAATGTGACCGCTCCAAACTCTCGGGTATGTATCACAGTGAGCTAGCTGATTAGTCATCCAGAAGGGCATGATTAGTGAGGTTGACTAGTGACGGTGATTTATCCAGATTTTTTTTTATGTTTAGCAGCAATGCTTTTGGAAGCAGTCGCAGCACTATTGTGAGCCAAGGGAATGGGAGGGATGACCTACTCGCTCTCCTGTCAGTCATAGTGACGCTAGCCAATCATAGGCATCTGAGAGCTCATGTATGTGGAAGAGGATAGATAACACTTCCCTCTGCGCATGTTACACTACCCTGTGACACAGACTGGCAGCAGATTAAAAACATGGTCTTTTTCTGGCTGGTTTCCCACACCTCTCTGGAAGCACATGCTAGAACATCATTTTATTAATTTTGCTTCACCAGTTGTCTTGTTTTCATAAATCTGTGCAGTTTATAGATGACGAGACTCGTTATTCCCAGTGAGAGTGGATTGTTGTATTATTTCAGTAGTAGCTATAGGAATAACACATTTTTTTGTGCATTTCCACCAAAAAAAAACCCTTTGATTCCTGAATAAAGTGTTACCTTGGCACATGGCTTATAGTCTTCAATCCAAAAGTTGCGTTCCGTGAATCTGGGCAAGCTGTTTCATTCCTCTCCTTGTGCTCAAATGGTTGCTTTTAAGGTGGTGATGATGGCAGTCAATGGCTTCATACTTGTGGGTCATCTTTAATATACAGTGAACCGCCGCATATCACAGTTACTTCTGTTGCCCTTCTGGCATTTGAGCAAAAAAAAACTAAAAAAACCAAAAAACTCCATGAGCCACGGGAGCCCAGAGTTTAGCTAAAGTTCTGCTCATCTCCCGAGTCTGCCTCCACATGCTCACACACCAGGTTCTACATGTGTGTTTTTTTTTTTTTTTTTTTTTAAAACAAAAAAACCATTGCTTACATACACTAATAAATGTCACTGAAAATTTGCTCTCTGAGATTACCTTATATTGTTGTGCAGTTAGAGTGAAATATTTGTTTATGAGCATGTTTTATTGCACTTGTGATGTATGCAGGTAATGTATTTACTCTGTAAACACAGCAGGCCTATATGATATAACACCTGTATAACACCCTATATAATAATCACCTTTATAAATAAAACAGCATTTATATTCAGTTGAGGTTTGCAAATGTGCTGCCATATGTGGCAGGTATCTGCTCACTACTCATCAAAGTAATGAATCCTTCAGGCTAAGTGGCCTGCTGTTCAACTCAGAATAATGACACCTTCTCGACCCTTGATCTTTTTAGCCAATACTGATAAGGTTATTAGGCACTGATATCAGCCAAGTTTATCAGCCTTTTGATGCATAATTCAGGTCCTTATTTTCACACAGCATGCTGAATAAAAATGAACATAATGGGCAGACTTAAATAATATCTTATGTGCATTTGGAGAGAAGAGATTCTTACCTCTCATAACGTTGGCCAACGGCTTTGTTGACTTTTTGTTGAGGGGGCACACATGATGTACTATATTTAAACTTTTTTATAAGTGGATGATGATCACATACTCAAGCGGTTCCCTTAGTCTATATTTAAGCATAGATAATTAGCTTGTCATATTACATTACAGCTATGCCAATACTAAAACATAGGTTTGAGCAAACACATGGGAGCTAACTAACAAATTTTGCATTGAATTTGAAACCACCTGAATTGGGTAAAATATGTGGCTCAAATGAATTGTGATCCAAGCCAAATGTGCTCTGAATCATTTTTATCCAAATGTACTCATGTCTAACATGCTCGGAGTTGTCTGTGTCATCTTAAACGCTTCATTGTGTCTGGGCGAATATGTCGGACATTTTTGTAGGTCCGGGAAATTCATGTTCTCAGCTGCTGTGTTTGGTGTTCATCACAATTTCTGCACAAATTCCATCAGTCAGTGGTGTTAATATGCTTGTGTGTACTCAGGCAGGTCTGTTTCTTCTGCTGTCTGTCTCTCACACACAAACGCACACTGTGCCACTCTCTTACATAAGATATCGTTTTTGCTTTAGTGCTTTGCTGTGCAGCGCTGGATATGCGTCCCTCTCTAGTAACATATGACCTTTCTTGTATTGCCATAAATGGAGATTTTCTCTGATAATCCACAAATCCACCCATATTATCAGAGATTAAAATGCCTCACTTTCTGCATTTAAAGTGCCCCTGAAATCAAAATGGCTGTCGTAGAGCGTTTTGTGTGTTTTCCTTAGTATTTACTTTACCAATATGATACCAATAGTTTTGGACATATTCTTGTTTTAATTTTTTTAGTTCATTACTTCTAAGAAACAGTCACACTTGTTCAGTGATTCATGTGGAAACCTATGTGATTGTCTAATTATAAATGCTCTCAAAGGCAATAAATGTTCTACCCGTGGAGGCAGGTCTTTCTCTTCGGTAGTAACACAATTGAAGTAAGCATGGTTTGTCTGTGGTTTTCATCGCTTGAAAAAAGGTTGAAGTTTACTTATTTTGAAGAGGAAGAAATTTATATGAGGTGGCAGTTTTGACAGGCATGTCTTGGAAGGGTTTTATCAACCTGGGGCTCCTGTAGTACTGGAATATGCCACTTCCTCAGACGAAGCAGAAACGATTAGATTTTTTTTACCCACTGCCAAGGCTTCTCCATCAGAAAGATCACCTAAATTGGTCTTGTTTATCTGGTTGCTGTTTAGCATATTTAGCTAGCCCACTAAGCTACTGTCAAGTTTGTTCAGATTGGGCAGGGGTGTTGGTTGTGTAAGTCAGTCAAGCACTTTATTTAGCAGTGTTGAAAGGGAAATAAACTTTCTGCCAAGACTAGACACTTTATCTTAGTGTTTTACACTTTATCTAAATGTCCAGTTTCTAGTGTCTTGTTAATACAGGAGAGTAGGAGATCTCAGGAGAGTGGCATCAGGACAGACTGTCCCAATGATGTTCTTGTGAATCATTAAGGTGAATGCATGATAAATCTTCAACCTTTCTTGTGGTTAAAGGTATAATCTCATTCCTTTCTCAGGTAACTGGCTGCATTTGGAGGCCCTAAGTTTAAAGATGACTTTTAACCAGTCAATCTATCCTTTCAAAGTGACAGCTGGCATTTCATGTTTAACTAAGGTCCTATAACACTGTTGCTGAAGCAGCATGACCTGCCACCTCCTGCTCATATGTCCTGCTTTGTAAGCTCTTGTACAAAGCATGCTTTGTTAACGGCCTGTAGAGGAAGCAAGTATCCTTGGCAAGAGCCATTTTGCGTGGCATGAAAATACTGTAATCGCCTCATAAACTCTCACCTGAAAAAATCTTCAGCATGCACGCCAAAACTTTGGACCCACTGTGGTCCGATTAAAACGCTGGTTAAGCCAAACAAGGCCGCCGTTAGGCTTCATTTCATACAGCTCTGTTCTTTCCAGGCTTTGAACAATTAACAATTAGAGGACTGACTAGAGAGGTATTAAAAAAAATGTACAATTGGGTATTGTGCAGGAGAGGCAGTAGAACCAGGCAGGACTGGCCATGAGTGAAGTGGGTACAAACGTTCCCAGGCAGCATTGGCTCTGTCTGTCTGTTGTTCTTCACACTTCATTTCCATCCTTGTAATCATGTTGAAAAAGAAGGATGGAGAGCGCAGCGAGCCTTCAGTGAAAAAGGTAAGAGGATCAGCTTGCTGGGTGGGGTTCGTATCTCAGGGTGGAGGTGGACCTGTGGGAAACGTGGGTAGACAAAAGCTCGTGTGTATGTTCAGTAGAGTCTCTCAAAGCATCGCTGACCGCTGTAAACCCTATAGTGTCAGCACTCTTAATGGCTAACTGCCAAATGGAGCCAGAGAGAGTTTAACGCCAGTGGAAAAACACATTGTATGCCTTCATTGTGATGATAGGTGTTGGATTTGGGGTATAATTGTAGGCTGCAGCTTGGAAAATGAAAATGACTCTGCTCTGCTGTTTGTGTTTCTTGCCTTGGGGAATTTCCACAGGTGCTAACCAAAGGCTTTAAGATTTCACTTATGCCGTATATAAATGCATGTGGGAAAGTTGAAGCCGCACCGGCGTCATACGTATAGCATGTCCTTAAATTCTGCGTCATCACTTTCGTGTCTCCACTGCAACCCTGATAAAGTAGTTGTTGAAGATGAATGAAGAACTAACTTTGTATAAGCTTGTTTCCTTGAGGCCTTTCGATTCTTTGTGTTAATGTTCATGTGGTAGAGTTAAAGTTACCATCTTGTGAAACATTGACAATGAAACGTCAGCAAGTGGCTCAGCGGCCTTTCTCCCCACATGAGTCAAGATTCTGACTGTTTCATCTGAGTTATTGTGTTACGCATCTCACTTGGTGAGTCAAAACCCTTTTTCACACAGCACACACAAAGTCAAGGTTTTCTGCATACATGCGTCTGAAACAGAGACCGGGTGCGTGAGTCATAGCTGTATGCTCAATGTGTCACACTGTGGGCTTCAACATGCCAGAAGGTCTGCCAGCCAAACCAAGGCTATCCCTGTTTTCTTTGAAATTATAGGTTTCGTAAATGTATTTAGCAAAATGCGGCAAGAGCCCGATAGTGTCGTTAGTATTGTTGTTATAGTTCATACAGGGTTGGACATTTATGGAAATGGATGGAGGCCATTCAGTTTTGCAGTGTTGCAGTGCTAAGGGAGCAGAGGGTTTCAAAAGGCTTAACAATTTCCTGAATGCTGTAGTGTCAGCAGAAGTTAGCAGTCACTGAATATCTAGCATTGCTTCATCCAAACATCTCAGACTGTTTGTTGCATTATAAGACACTTTCTGCAGTGAACTGTGTGCCCAAAGCAAGCAGCAATGAGTTAATTGTTGATCAGGAGAGTATTTCATTTAGCCAGATATGCTGAAAATCGACCTTGAGTGCTAAATATGTCCGCAAGTAAGTACATGGTCATTCATTAAGTGTCATTAATGATTACGATGGATAATGATTAATGTCAGACTAACTTTGATATGACTTATTGTTTGTATGGCCTTCTTATGTAAGACTGCCATTTTTAATATCACTTGATGGCACAGAGGGATTTAAGGGCTGCTGTTCATTCAGATAATGTCATAAAGCGAAGCATTATCTGTATGCTGTACTTTAATCCTCTCAACACAGACACCGTTCTCTTCCTGGCAGCTGCCATGCCATGAATAGTAACATCAGTTTACCCGCATGTCAGACAGTTGCTGCCACCCACCTCTTGGGGCGCATGTCCACAGCGTTTTCAGAGACTTCAGGTGCATTTTCCTCTGGGGAAAGCTAGGTCCTGGGCCAGCACTGCTGACAGGTCAGGGAATGGTGCTTTGGAGAAGAGTGTTGCGGCAAATTCTGTAAATCTAACCCCGAAAACAGAGGTGGGGCAGCAATCGACAGGTTGGTGTTTCGGGACAACCGAAGTTGGAACTGAGCAATGTGGACCTTCAACCCATCAGCACAAAAACATACCTGTCAATTCAGAAAGCTTTCTCTCTTAATAGTATGCAGGTGTTTTTGCTGTAAATTTCATCACGTGATTGTATGTTTATAAATGGTTGATTAGTTTTTAGACTAAATGATCATACTAGGTTTCAGATCGTAACAAATTAAGGCTCTGGACATGTACAGGGTTTAGTTTGTTTGCAAACACCGGCATTAACCTCATCCATATAATTGCTCCTCGTCTACACTGTGTAGCAGATCCAGTTTGCAGACCAGAAGCAGGAGTTCAACAAACGGCCCACTAAGATCGGACGTCGCTCTCTGTCTCGCTCCATCTCTCAGTCCTCTACAGATAGCTACAGCTCAGGTACAAAATCATACACAGGCAAAGTCACTAAAAACAAAAAAAAAGCAGACTTTTATCATTCTGTAGGTGGGCTGGTCGGGGTGTCTCAAGCATTCTCATGTTGTGTGTTGGTCTCTGTTTGAGGAAAAGAGAGTTCTGTTGGATCTCCTCACGCTAAGAGCACACAATCAACATTATGGCTCGTTCCAGGCCGTTAGTAGTGTGAGCGGACCGTGGATCATGCACTGTTCTTTGTCCCACCAGCTGCCTCTTACACGGATAGCTCGGACGATGAGACCTCTCCTCGAGACAAGCAGCAGAAGAACTCCAAGGGCAATGGAGACTTCTGCATCAAGAACATCAAGCAGGCCGAGTTTGGTCGCCGAGAAATAGAAATCGCTGAGCAAGGTAGGTTGGATAAACCCCCTTTGTCTGTATTCTGTTTATATCTTGCAGGACATTTACATCATTTGCCAGACACCCTTACCCAGAGTGCCTTATATTTATCTCATTTATGCAACTGATGCCAGGATTTGATCTTGCGGCCTTCCGATTTAGGATTCCAACGTCATAACCTCTGAACTACAACTGCCTATATAACACTACATATATAACATGAGCTGGTGGTGCCTGATCCCCAAATGTTATAGTCTTCAGAGTTGGGAGTTTGATGTTCGTACATGCTGTTTGGTGTGCATGTGTCTGTGGGAGGAGTGGAACATGCTGTGCTCTTCCTGAGCTGCTGAGGGGCCCATATGTTCAGAGTGCACTCACCGAGCACATGGTGCTTCCCACTTCACCCCCTAATAACACTGAGCACACACAATTTACTGCTCACTCTTTCTCCACTGTTCTGTCTGTAGCTCCTCTTCCTTTCCTGCTTTTGTAATGTATCAGCCAACCAAGTAACACCTGGCATTATCTTGAAAAATGTTAGAATTCCTAATCGTTGACTGATTTATTTTGTTGGCATGTATGGTCGTTACTCTCAAAGTCTGTACTGGGTGTGTTGCTCTACAGAGATGCCTGCTCTCATGGCTCTGAGGAAAAGAGCTCAGGGAGAAAAGCCCCTAGCTGGAGCTAAAGTGGTGGGCTGCACTCACATCACGGCCCAGACTGCTGTAAGTCACCTGTAAGTGTAATCACAAGTCTGTACACACATGACCAGCAGAGATATTTGAAGTCTTGGTATGTTTTTGTGTGCTTGCGTGTGTGAACAGGTGTTGATGGAGACTCTGTCTGCATTGGGTGCTCAGTGCAGGTGGGCTGCTTGTAACATCTATTCCACCCAGAATGAGGTGGCAGCTGCCCTGGCAGAGGGAGGTGAGCGTGCGTCTTACTCGGTTTCTTTTTCCTCTCCGTCTATTGTTTCGCCATCCTGTGACTCTTGTTGTTGTCTCCTTGGCAGGCTTCTCTGTGTTTGCTTGGAAGGGTGAGAGTGAGGATGATTTCTGGTGGTGCATCGATCGCTGTGTGAACGTGGAGGGTTGGCAGCCCAACATGGTGAGAGGGGAACCATCAGGTCGTCTGCCTTACCTGTACAACTGGCTTTATAGATTCAGCCTCTGA
Source organism: Chrysichthys thysi (assembly GCA_030068315.1). NCBI lineage: Eukaryota > Metazoa > Chordata > Actinopteri > Siluriformes > Claroteidae > Chrysichthys > Chrysichthys thysi. Next base: position 8,978,291 of record JAQLOM010000004.1, read on the forward strand.
ATATAAAGCCTCCAAACCCATCTTCATTTGTCAAATCTGCTTCAGATTCTGGATGATGGTGGAGACCTGACCCACTGGATTTATAAGAAATACCCTAACATGTTCAAGAAGATAAAGGGCATTGTGGAGGAAAGTGTGACTGGAGTTCATAGGTGAGCAGTTAGCTTAATGTTACCTTTTTATCTACCCTGATTTTCATGATTTATTTGACTTGTTTATCTAAGACTTTCATTTTTGCTAATGTTTGTATGCACTTCAAGTGTCAGTAGGCTGCATCATAAATATTAATTTAATCAACATTTAAATTACATGTCTGAGGAAAGGTCCTTGTAAATGTAAACTGTGCAAGAAGACAAACTGAACAGCAATTTATTTCAGCTGAAAACTCAGTTTATGTCTCGCTGTATCCATGTGAAGTGGGTCATCATGGGGCATCTACATCTCTCCTCAGATATCTCACTCTGTATAACTGGAGTGCTTCAGTGTCCGCTGTCCACGATTGCCATCTTGTGGCTGGAAATAGTAATAGTGAAACCTCTTGTACAGCACATAATGTACTATTCTCGTTGAAGTAAAATACAGTGAATATAAAAATTCTACACACCCCTGGGGGAGCTAAGATAAATCACATCAGAATTTTTTCCATTTTCGATGTGAAGGTACAATGTATAAAAATTAGCTAAAAAAATCGGGAAAATGTTTTTCTCCCAAGCATTTGATGTGCCATGGAACATAATGAAGGCTATCATTGACAAGTGGAGAAAATGTTGCACCTATGGCAACATTAAAGCAGCTGCAGGACACGTATTGATGACTCTCTGCCTGTGACAGGAGTGACCTTGAGCAGGGCCCTTAACCCTCAACTGCTCGGTTGTACAAATGAGATGGATGGAAGTCACCAAAATGACAATGTTACATAACTAATGTAATCATGCTTTAGGGCTCCTTTACTTCAGCCGGAAATAATGGGAAATTGGGCTTTTGTCAAGGTGGAGAAAAGCTACAAGTATCGGTTGATTTTAGTGTAAAACATTCATGTGTCTGCTAGTAAGCCGAAGATGAAAAATTTCACCTTTCATCATGAGTCACCCAAAGCATTCATTCAAATCACCAAAGGAACGACTAGACCAAAAGGTGATCGATGTTTCTGAATGGCTGAGCCAGAACCCAGACCTGAATCCAGCTAAAAATCAGTGGGGTGACCTGAGTCAGGGTGTGCGCAGGAAATGCCCTCACAATTTGACTGCTCTAGCATGTTTTTGGAAGAAAGAGTGGAAAAATATTTTTAAGTCGAGATGTGCCCCAGTGATACTCTTAATCTGAGTGGTGTAATGACATCAAAAGGAGCTTCAACAACAAAAGTATTAATTTAGTACTTATGCAACTAGGATATAAGTGTTTATTTCTTTTTTCCCTGTAAAAAAAAGTTTGATTGTTTTTCACTATTTGTATGCTTCACAATTTCATATTAAAGGTGTGAAATGTTCTGGCATGATTTATCTTGGTTTATTTTTTTACTTCACAAAAACCTGGCTGGTGTACAGGGATGTATAGACTGTAGCTATCCACAAGTGTTTTGAAATATGTGATCAGGGTTGTACTGTTTCTTGGGTTAAGCATTGTTGTTCTCACTTCTCACATTTCTGCTCTCTTTTTGTTTATGTAACAAGAATTGCATCAGGACTTTCTAGTGAAAAAAATTAGTTAGTTTATTGTACCACTGAGACTGTGTATTTGTGCTCTCGTTTGTTTATTTGTCCTTGTTCTTGTGTGGAAGCTCAATAATACAGAAAATGGCACAGGACTGTATAACCCATATTTCTGACAGCATGTGTGTGACCTTTCAGCCATCGGTGTATGTTGCATAATTGCTGTTTTGCTTAGTTAGACTTTGCGTTTGCACTGATGCATTCGAATATCTTTTCACTGCAGAGATTGTTTGGTTCACGTATTCAGCCATGCAGTGTACATTTTAAGTTTTCTGGTTTTTCCTTATGTCTAGGTTGTATCAGCTGTCAAAGGCTGGCAAACTGTGTGTACCTGCCATGAACGTCAATGACTCAGTCACCAAGCAGAAATTTGACAACCTCTACTGCTGCCGCGAGTCCATTCTGGATGGGTATGTCAGGTGTCATTTCTGGCTGGAGAAAAATTAAATGAGTCATGTGCTCTTTGTAGTACGACAAAATATTTGTGTTGCGTCTGTAGGTCAGTCCATAATGATTTCCATAGCTGATTATACACATTTCTTTGTGTGTTTCTTTAGTCTGAAGAGGACCACAGATGTGATGTTTGGAGGGAAACAGGTGGTAGTGTGTGGTTACGGAGAGGTGAGAGCCAGCTGTTAGCACACCTACTAATAGCATTAGCACATTACACACACACACACACTAGGGCTTGCATGACTTTTCCCTAGACAGCCAGTTATTAAAAAAGTAGTTAGCCAGCCGTTTATCAAAGAATATCTCAAATCGCACTTGGGTTAACAGTCATTAACAGGCCATGAATTACATTTCCAGCTTTAACGTTTCTTTACACTGTACTGCTAAAGAGGGGAATTTCGGGCAAGAAGTTAAGGAAAGGGCATGCTGATCAACATGGCCTATACTCAGTAGTGTATTTATTGCATCTGGTATTCACTGGGATTTACTTATTCATCCATTAATTCTTATCATCTTATTATGTTTCTAACTGCCTTGTTGTGGTCAGGGTCACTGTGCTGGTAGTTATTTATTTATATTTTTTTATAGATGTGCAAAATATAGAATACTAAGTGCAATAGAAAATATCGCGGATCATTACAAATGAAAATAACTGCAGGAGCAGACCTCCTGCACCCCGATCCTGGGATCGCTCAGAATTCCTTTGGGAGCGGGCAGGAGTGGGATTTATAAAATGAGTCTTTACTATGAAAATAACATCCATGAAAAAAAGCTTAGTTCTATATAAGTGCAGTTGACTATAGAAATGGCTTCATCTAATCATTTAGCCTGCTTTTCTTAGCCACCTACCTTGCTGCTGTTTTTTTTTTTTTTTTTTTTTAAAGAAGCATCTAGTTGAGATCGCCACAGCAGTTACTAGTGAATATATTAGCTGACTTGTTGACTAGTCTATTCAACACCTATTATGTGCACACTCAGAGATCATAAGAGATGCTTTTTTTATTGCTAAGTTATTATTATTATAGTTGTTGTTATTATTATTATTATTATTATAGTTGTTGTTGCAAATCCTAATATAGCCTCTAGGTGGTGCAGTGCTTTAACAAAGTCTTGAGTTAAATGTCTGTGTGTGATTACAAGCCTGATTTATTTTTTTTTCCCTCCTCCTCCTTTTTTTTTTTTTTTTTTTTTTTTTTTTTTTTTTTTTTTTTTTTTTTTTTTTTTTTTAAACCAGGTTGGGAAGGGCTGCTGTGCTGCTTTGAAAGCAATGGGCTCCATTGTGTATGTCACAGAAATCGACCCTATTTGTGCTTTGCAGGCCTGGTAAGCTTCTGTTATGAAGTGTGGGGGATATGGTGGGATTTGATGCATAGTTAAACATGCTCCTTTAGCAGTGGGGGAAGGAGACTGTATTTTTATCCCCTCCACACACACGCACACAAGCACATGCAGATGCTTGCTTTCGGAGTTGTCGAGAAAACCAGTATTCACTTTTTCTTATAGGACAGGTGTACATTAGGTTTGAGATATAACTGTTAAACATTATATTTCAGTAAATCTTGTGATTAGGCAGCTCATTTCTATTCATCATTGTGCCTTGATCTTTCAGCATGGATGGCTTCAGGCTGGTCAAATTGAATGAAGTCATCAGACAAGTGGACATTGTCATAACCTGCACAGGTTTGTCTTCCTAACACTGTGTGTACAGAGGGGCCCAAAAATGTATACACACTTCAGCATAAAAAATATCTGCATAGACACTGTTACTGTATACACGTCTCTCCGCACTGATGACATAGTTCAATTTGGATTTTAAAAAATGGGCATAGATAACCACTATTGAAGTGTGTGTTCATACATTTTTGGGCCCCTCTGAATGTACACTTAATGTACACTTTATTAGGAACACCCATGCACCTGTTTATTTATGCCACTTTCTAATCAGCCATTCATATGGTAGCAGCACAGTGTATAAAATCCTGTAGATACAGGGCACTTTTCATATCAACACTACAGGAAGCAGAAGAATGATTTTTATCTCACAGTGACAGCAGAGGGCACTAAAATACTGCAGCCATGCTGCCTAAACAGGCAAGTATGCACAGTGCGATTTCACAGAATCGGACACTTACCGTTGGAGAAGAATACTTTACTGTCAAACATTAAATCAGAGTAAACTTTTTCTGTTTTAGGTCTATAATATATTAACATTTTTTGTATTTGTTAAATGTCAGAATAAAGAGAGAGAATTTTATGGAATTTTTTTTTATTACTTTCATCAGTCTAAATTTTACACACACCTCTTTAGTATTTGGTAGAATTGCCCCAAAACTGTTTCACTTGGGCCAAACGTTTTGGGTATCCTTCCACAAGCTTTCCACAATAGTTTGCTGGAATTTTGGCCC
>JAQLOM010000004.1:9015151-9025384 GCA_030068315.1 Chrysichthys thysi
TATATATATACACACTTTTGTTCCGTGCTCTGTCAAGATGATCCCGCCCTGTTTCAATAATGTTGAGATTCAGGCCAATGCATGACTGATAGTGTTCCGTCGTGTGTTGTTTTTGGTTTTTTTTCTTTTGTTTTGTTTTGTTTTGATCGAGGTATGAAGGAAGGAAAAAACTCTTCCTCAAGACTACCAAAAAAGCCAAACAAGAAAGTGCAGTCTTTTTAAGCAAAATATGAAAAATTAGAAGGGTAGCTCAAGACTTTGCACAGTATAGTAAATAAATAAAACATAAAACAAACATACGCACACCTCCTTATAGCAACATTTTATATGGACCTTTGAGCAGTTACAATGAACCAGTCCTGAAAATAAAGAGTTTTTTTTTTTTTCTTTTAGGTCACACACTTCCTGCATGCCTGCTGTACTGAATATTACATATTACAGCATAAGCCTTATACTTACTGTACACACACTGGCACACCAGCAACAACACAGCTGCTTCTTTTCACACTGCAGCACGAACTGACTTGTCATTCACACATTGCAGTAGCACTGCAGTACCAGTGCCACCATGTGAGTGAAATCTAGTAGCATACGCGCTGACCTGTCTGCCTGGTACACAGCGTACACGAGAGGACACTTATTCCTGTTAGATCTCATCTTCTCTAACCTTTCAACCCTGCTGTCTCTCTCTGCTCTTTCTCACCCTCTCTCTGTCTGTCTCTCTCTCTCTGGCTTTCTCTTATTGCTCATCCCCCTTTCTTCCTTGTGTTCCTACAGAGTGCCTTTGTTGATAGCTTGGAAGGAGACAGTCCCTTTGCCAAGAAGCAGGTCTTTACCCAGATCCCCTTTTGTGTGCATTCTCTCTGTCTTGGGCCGTTGCACTCCTCCTCTGTCCTCCCTCATTCACTGCAGTTTGCTCTTTCGAGTATAAAAGAAGGCCTTCAGTGGTGAGAGGTCTTAATAAGCATTAAGGCTTAAGGCTGGCTGAAGTGTGTAGTAAATGTGCCAGACATTATCTCTCTTCCTGTCTCTGCCTCTGTTCTGTCCTTCACGTTTATGTCTTGCCATCTCCACCTCGTTTTAGGCCTAAATCTCATATAAATATACACACCCACTAGGAGAGTAGCTAGCAGAATGGCTTTTTTCATAGGCAGTAGCCGGTCATAGCCGATTCATAGCTACAGCACTACAACCGCCTGACCACCACACACACACCCATGCATCACACCAGAGAAAAAAAAAGAAAGACCCACAGAGACACACTCACACACACACCTGTTCCACTAATGCAACCCATGCCTGATGCTTGCTCTGGACTTTGCCATTCATCCATTTGAACAGCACTAGTGATAAGGAACTTGTTGATTTGTTTGTGCCTTTGCTGAATGAAACATGCACCACCGGAATGCACAAAATGTAGTGTGGAATTTTGGCTGAAGTGTGCTGGGCCACAACAACAAGGGTTCATATTCCTCCTGGAGCTCTGTGGATTGGTAAGTCTGTGAGATGGACTCTAACCTGAGGAGCTTCAAGCGATAATGAATATCACCTGTGAGAAAGCTTAAGATTTCAGAACTGTGGTGCGAGAGAAACCATGATGAGGAAAGGAAAGTGATTCCATTAGCAGGAAAAAGTGGCTGTAAGTGTCACCCTGATGTTAGTCTCTCTCAGTGTTGGCATGCCCTAACTTCATGTACACTGCCAGTAAAAGTTTTTGGAACACCCCATATTAACATATTGGTTAAACCAGGGGGTGTCCAGTCTTATCTACAAAGGGCCGGTGTGGGTGCAAGTTTTCATTCCAGTCAAGCACGGCTGATTCCACATGTTTAATCAGTTGGGTTTGGCTTACAGTAGACTCAGATTTGGCTTCTGCTTGGTTGGAAGGAAAACCTGCACCCACAGAGGCCCTTTCTGGACAAGATTGGACACCTCTGAGTTAAACATTAAACAGTGGGATCATTTTAAATTTGTGAAGTAAAATGTCCAAGAAAGAAATTAAAGGATATTTCATTCATTGGTTCATTTTTCCATCCGCTTTTACTGCTGAAGGCCGTGGGGGCAGCAGGTTGAGAATGTCAGTGAAGACCAGGTACAGATTCCCTCTCCTCCCGAGGGATTCCCAGATGCTCCCCGTCCAACTGTGAGATTTATTCTTTTCAGCAGCCCTAAGCAGAGGGCATCCTTGGAAAGTTCCCAATATTCAAGTGGCTTCTTTCAGTTTGGAGGAACAGCAGCTCTTCTCTGAGGTTCTCTTGGATCGAAGAGTTCCTCAACATTGTGATTTTTTTATTTTATTTCAAGCAATTTAAAAAAGTTTGGAAAAGATCTAAATTTGTGTAGCTGTAATAGGGGTAGCTCAGGAGGTTAAGACACTGCACTGCTGATCGGAAGTTTGGGAGTTCAAGTCCAAGCACCTCCAAGCTGCCACTGCTGGGACCTTGAGCAAGGCCCTTAACCCTCAACTGCTCAGTTGTATAAATGAGATAAATAAATGTAAGTCGCTCTGGCTAAGGGTGTCTGCCAAATGACAGTAATGTAGTGTATTTTTAGCACAACATTATTTGTCTTACAATTGATATTAGTACTGGGCATTTTATACGTAAATTTAACTGGTTCACTGCCCACATACCTTTAATTAATGCCCCATTAGGAGCCTGAAAGCCTGCCAGTTCCATTAATATGAAATCTTTGGGGAAATGATATCCTTTTTGTGACAAACCAAAGGAATCTTTAAGGGTTTAAACGTTTGACTGGAGGTGTGTAATCATTGTCACTATAATTCCAAATGATTTTCCAATAAAAACAAAATTCTCTTTATCGTTTTTTTAACATATTGCTCAAATTATGTGAATTTGATGAACACTATACAAAACCTCAGTCCTAGGTGGTTTGCTTCACAGAGAGACTCAGCATCAGAGTGTATATAGGCCCTTTAAGGTGTACAAAGTTGCATGAAGGTGATCAACATATACCCTTCCTGTCCTGCAGCCTCTGGTCAAACAGGACAGCCTGGACACCTACAACGAGCGGGACCCCTTTAAAAATGATGACGCCCGGGACGAGGAAGATGACGCCGAGGATGTGGACAGCGGAATAGAGGGTGAGGTTGACCCCCTCGACCGTGATGTCATCATCCAGCCCCCTCCTCCTCCGCCCCCTCTGCGACCTCCTACCGAGAGAGTGAACTTCCCTAAAGGGCTACCGTGGGCACCTAAAGTCCGGTGAGGCAGAATCTCCATCTCTACTATCCCACGATTCTTCCCCTACCTTCTTATAGAAAATGTAGTTTAACTGCTTAACTTATTACTCCTGGTTTTGCCGATTATTTTTTATTGACCACCTTCTGTGCGTTTAATAAACAGTGCTAAAAAGAACATGAGGTAGTAGGTGAAACAGATTTGAATGTTGGTACAATCTCACATTAGTGTATTCTGTCTGCTAAAGACAGGTTTTACCCTGTCACTGTGCCAGCTCTGGAAAGGAGCAACCTTACTAAAGTCTGCACCTGGGACATGAATAATGCATGACTATGTGGGCTGGGAACATAAGAGAGAGAGTCAGAGAGAGCGAAAGACATGCATACAGAAAGAGAGAAGGGATTTGAAGCTAATTTGTTGGCAAATCTAGTTGTGGTCTTATTAAAAAGCTTGGTTTACAAATATATTCAGCCATGGAATGTAGCTCAGTGAAATGTACTGTTTGCTTAATGCAGAGAGAGACAAAGAGAAAGAGATACACAACTGATGTGGCTTTAAGTGTCTAGCATAGTAATGAGATATTGTCTATAAACAACCAGTGACACCCATATTATGAACAGCAGGTCTGGTTTATAGTAAAAATAAATGTCATATGCAGGGGTCGATTTGAAGAAGAAGACTTTGCTGCATGCATTAAAGCACATTGAAATATGTTTCTTCACATATCCCGGCTGGTTAGGAGTCTGGGGTCAGGGCACAGGTCAGCCTTGATACGGCTCCCCTAGAGCAAAGAGGGCAATGACCCTTGATTAGTATTTTTATTACATCCATATTTACATATCAGGTCTGTAATTAAGAATGAGCAAAGCTCATATTTTCCTGCGGAAGAGGTGTTTTTTTTAGGAATGCAAGTAGCGTATTAGATGCAGTGCACCGTCATCCATACATCCATCCGTGGTCCTTTCTGTGCCACAGGTGGCACACCCGTAGGTGCGTCAAGCAGTTGACATTACTTGGCTGGGTGCATTTTATAGGGTGAGGTGGTCGCCAGTCCCATGCCCCACCCCCCCTAACACAGGGCTCCAGCTCATGGACACACAGCCTATCTGCCTAGTGTGCATGTCTTTGGACTGTGGGAAGAAACTGGAGTACCTGGAGGAAACCCACGCGAACAAGGGGAGCACATGCAAACTCCACACAGATGGGCACACAGGTCGACCCCGGGGATTGAACCCAGACCTTCTTGCTGTGAGGCGGCAGTGCAACATAGGTTTAACCATTAGAAATAAAAAAAAAAGCAAACTTCAAGCTAAAAAACATGTGTGACAACCAGTGACAGGGGTAGAGTTAATGAGTCAGCAAATCTGATTGTCATAAAATTTAAATGGATAGTGGGACTTTGCTAGAATTTGGCTATAGTTAGCTGTATTACAACTCAAAATCCAAACAAACACAGACCCTGATTTTAGGATTCTCTTAACAGCCATTCCCCCAAACCACATACACATTAGTACCAAGGCTAGAATACCTGAATGGTAGTCAAGAGAGGCAGAGTACGGTAGAGACACCATGTTGTTCTGATTGGTTGAATGTCAGGGTTTATGTCACATGTCTTTCCTCCCATTTACTGTGTGTGTGTTGCATCACAGAGACTGGAGGGTTTTTATTTTTTTCTTTGAGTAATTATTTCTCAGACACTGGTAGAACAGGATAGAATACAATTAAACATGTTCTGCCATTTACTGTACGCTCCGATTAATTTTAATAGGTTAAAAAGCATGATCTGTCATTCATTAATGAACTAAAGATTGCTGTAGTTTAAGAAAGATAAACACTTTCCTCAAAAATAATTTGATAAAATAATCAACACTGGGGTAGTAAATAATGGTATCACACCACCCTGTTGTTAACTGTATTCCTATAACAGTATACCCCTGTTGTGTTTTATTTCTTAACAGTTTGTGTTCTGTGTGCGTTTCTTGTGTGGCGTTTGTGTCCCCTGTATCCTTTGAACCTGCATTCTCCTTTATTAACCTTTCACACACAGGTCATCACACTGAAGAATTCTGCAAAAACCTTTATGATGTGCATATACTACTCATATATGTGTCTTTTTCTGCTCTTTTAGTGTTTAAGAACTATCCTCTTCCCTTTTCTCATCCGCAGGGAGAAAGACATCGAGCATTTTCTAGAGACCAGCAGGAACAAGTTTATCGGCTTCACCCTGGGAAGGTGAGTATGGGCTTACTGCCTCGCTCAGCCCAGCTCAGCTCAGTTTAACTCCTGCTTCAGTGAGATTCCTTAACTGGTTTCCATTAATTTTGCAGTGATACCGAGACCTTGGTTGGGTTGCCCAGACCCATTCATGAGAGCGTGAAGACCCTGAAACAGGTAAGGAACATCTGAATGTGTTTTCATAATGGATAACTGAAATCTTTACTTATATACATTTTTCTATTTAATATACTGCAATTTGTAGTTTTAAAAATCCCTAAATCCTTTTTATTTCGTTCATCTTTGGTTCTTTTGGTACTGATGCTAAGAGTTTGCTGTAGATCAGGGTTGGACAGGTTGCGTTGGTTTAACTAGCAGGAAACCCACTTCTGAAGTACCTTTTAAATTATAGTAATAGCAATGATTGAAAGTTCCAGAGAACTCCAAATCCAACTCTTTTCTAACTTCTACCCTTTCTGTGTAAAGTGACACTGAATAAGGAAATGTTTTGTGAATTCACAGTAACAAAATAGTCAAATGTCAAAATTCAGTTGAGGACTGGTAGGTGCAACAGTCTTGACTCTACTTCCAGAAAATTAGCCATGTTAAGATCTGTTTGTGCACACAGTCCTGCAAGATACCCCAAACGATACCTTATACAAATGTGACACGTGCTGGCATAATGAGTTGGAATGTGCATAGGCTAAGTATGAGCTAAGAGGCAAAAAAAAAATAAAAAGGTTTCGGTCGAAATGAGATTTTCTCAAAAATGAATCAGTAAATCCGTGTTTTTCACTGCGTGCTCGCGGCGAGACGGGGGAATCTCCCTACCTATGTTTGGCATCGCTGTGAAGCGTACTTCCTCTACTTCCTGACAATACACATGGAATTCCCAATGATGCTTTTATGAACCGATGGAAGGCGAGTTTCCAAACCCCGTTAGACGTGGTCGACTTCAGTTGGATGTAACTCGGTCATTTTCTGTCCGATTTCAACAAACCATGCATCGTTTTGATGGTCTTTAGATGGACAATGTGGAAGTAACAATAATTCACTTTTGAAAATTTCCTCATTCCAACTCATTATGCCAGAACGGGTCACAAATATACATCCCTTCATCCATCCATTATTTATACAGCTAATCCATTAAGGGTCACGGGGAAGCTGGAGCCAATCCCAGATGATTTTGGGCCAGAGACTGTGTACAACCTGGGCAGGTTGCCAATCTATTGCAGGGCTCTTATCCAACTAATCATGTCTAAATAATGATTAATATATAAATATATCGTTGAACTTTCTGAGGTGGTTGATCTAAGGAGCTGCTTTTGGCTTCTCAGAAGCAGACTAAAATGTAATCAGTACTCGATTCTGGCCTGTGAGTGACAGATTAACCAGTGGTGGAGTGAAAACGCCAAGCCCAGAGCTCAATGTTTAACCAGTTGCAGTCCACTGATGTATCTTTAGTTTATGTCTTTTACTCATGGATTCATGGACTCCTCTGTTCATATGATAATACACCCTTCCTCTATGTCTTTTGCCTTTTACAGCACAAGTATGTCTCCATTGCCGAAGTACAGATCAGACGAGAGGAGGACCTGCAGCAGTGCCCCATGACCATGGTAAATGTTCAAAAATGCAGTTGTATTCACATATTGCTGCCAGGGTTGCCAGTCTGTCTCACCCAATGCTCTGATTGGCTAGGGGGAGGAGGAAGTGGATGAGACACCTGCAGAAAGCCTATATGTGGGAATGCTCCCGAGCCTTTCTCAATATGTGGTGAGTGTTTCCTGTCTATAATCCATTTTACTCTGTGTTAAAATCAGGTGATGGATTACACTACAGTCACAGGATTCCTCATTAGATGTAAAAAGAAAGAGTAGGTTGTTTTAATACATCTCGATTAAGCCAAATGGATTTCTCTGAAATGTATTGGTAAGAAATAGATACATGTCTTCAAACATTGTGGACTGTCACCCCAAATTGTCCGGTCATGGGGCTGGGAGATGCAAACTGCTTATGAGGTTTTAAATCATTGTTTTCATCACTCACGCATTCCCAGGCCATTTGACTTATGATTTGTAATAGTCATGACCAGTGTAATGTATACATTAGAAGGACCATAGAAGGGACTGAGGAAGAGAATAGAAAAAGGATCTTCTTCATCTTGGTTATGTGTGGTATTTATGTCGGGTCCTATCTTTTTGATAAGCATGTGATTAGGTACTTTTATACCTGTTTGATAAACATATAATTAGGTACTTTTATAGCTATAATGACTAAATGTAGAATCTGTGTCTTCAGATATGGTATGCTTGGAGTCACCCACAGATCACAGCGTTTTGTTTGATAAATTTAAGGCATCCATTTTTTTTACATCCAATTCTGCATAGAAGCTTTCATAAAGAAAGAAACAGGACAGAACCTCCCTGGAGATCTACCGCCCAATAAAATCTAGTATGCTTCATATCAGTTGTATCCAAGGTTTTGCTCCATGAGGCCCGCTTCCCAGTTTTAGAGAATTTTGTTCCATTTTTGACCATTTTCTGTAAACTTGTACTATTCTACTGGCAGAAAGCGAGGCTGCCGTATCACTGCATCTTTCAAGCACCACAAACACTGGCCAAAACATTACTAATGTGAAATGGTGGGAAGGGCAAGGCTTCCAGAAAGTGTCAGTTTAATAATAGGAAGTTCAATACAGTTGTGCAGTTTTGATTGGCTCATATGCTATTTGTATTATGATAAAAGACCCCTCACCCACCCAAAAAGAATAAAATAAAATTAAAAAAAAAAGATAGGCCTGTTTTTCTGCAAATCTGTACATCATCAAACTGTTCTCGTTGTTCCAAATAATCTGATTAATGTAACAACAATTCTGGCTTTGCGTATTCATTTATTTTAGCCATTACTCAGAGAATTCTTCCCGTGTTTCCACTGTTATGTTTTTAGATTGCCCTGCTGAAGCTTCTTCTGGCTGCAGCTCCAACGTCTAAGGCCAAGACAGACTCCATCAACATCCTGGCTGATGTTCTTCCTGAGGAGATGCCGTAAGTGCACGCACACGCACACACACACGCACACACAAAAACACCACAGGGCACAGGGGCATGGTACATGTTTTCTAAATATAAATTCAAAATGGCACTGTTTAATAACTTGAATGTGTTGCATGTGCTGGATACAGCATCACTGTCCTCCAGAGTATGAAGCTTGGCATTGATGTGAACAGACACAAGGAGATCATTGTCAAGGCCATTTCTGCATTGCTGCTCCTCCTGCTGAAGCACTTCAAACTCAACCATATATTCCAGGTCAAGAAGCACTCTCTCTCTCCCTCCCTCGCTCCTTCTCTCTTTCTCTGAAATTGCCCATCTCTTCTGTCTTTCTGGTTCATTTTTTCCCCCTCTTACCTCCTGTGGCTAACCGATCCTGTGCAGTGCTGATAGGCACACAGTCAAGCTGACATTCAGCTCTAGCAATGACAGACATGAGAGGAATGATAACTGAATAGCAGCTCCTCTGATGAAGGGTACATCTCTCATATTCTTCAGTGAGAGGATTTAGGTCCTATTTTCAGGAAGCTTATATCTTCCCATTACACGCTGGCTGCAGCAGAGATGATTATACACTGCTTTCTTCACCTGGTCTGATATAGCTTGGAGGTCTTACCAGATCTGAGCCATCCAGCATGAAACACGACGACGACAGAGTTTTCTGGGTTGTGATTTGCATAGTCTTGTCAGTATGCTTCAGTCTAATCCTGTATGATGTGAGAGATATATTTTTTTGTTCCCCCATTTTCTTCTTATGATAACTGGAGTGTATTGTACAGTGAGGTACAGAAATTGTTGGACTGATGCCATCTACTGGTAGAGAATGAAAGAGACAGTGGAGAAAAAAAATTATAGGTTTGGTGTGTGTCTTTAGTGCAATGGCTCTCAGCATGTTTTTGTCTCAGCACCTACAAACCAACAGCAACTTTATAATCTTTCTAATTAATTTGCGGAATAGGATTTGTCTTCATGCACTAAAACAGGAAATGTGCAACAAAAGCTAAAGCAACATTCAAACATGCAAGTTTAAATCTCAACACCCCCAAAACTAGACACTACTTTCCTAACAATTTGGTAATATCCTGCTTCATAGCTCCAGCATGCCGGAGATTAGAGAACTCTCATCAAAGAGCATATTTTAAAAGATGTAATGCATGTTTAGTTTCAAGTCAGATATCAGGCTAAGTCACTAAGTCACAAATTAATATCACTAAGTCACTAATCAATATCAGGCTTCTAAAAAGCTTTAGAAAAAGATTGATAAATGTCAGGTTTATTAGGTGAGCTGATGACTTTGTTTCTGTTGTTCTGCCCAGTTTGAGTACGTGTCCCAGCATCTGGTATTTGCCAACTGCATCCCACTCATCCTCAAGTTCTTCAACCAAAACATCATGTCTTACATCAGTGCTAAAAACAGGTAGTCCACGTTTACTTCTCCAGTTCTCTGTGATCAAACAATTTCTAATAATACACAGTGTGTGTGTTTAATACATATTTAATCAGCGTGTGTTGCCTCATTTGTTCTGACTGCAGTATCTGTGTGCTGGATTTCCCTTACTGTGTGGTCCATGAAATGCCTGAACTCACTGCTGAAAGCCTGGTAATTTCAACCCTTCATAGATTCCTTCTCATTCTTCCCATCTTTCATCTGTTTGAGTGCTGTTCATGTGCAAAGATGTCTAAGCAGGCATCATCAGGTGTGTGTGTGTGTGTGTGTGTGTGTGTGTGTGTGTGTGTGTGTGTGTGTGTGTGTGTGTGTGTGTGTG
>JAQLOM010000004.1:9035623-9047191 GCA_030068315.1 Chrysichthys thysi
CTGTAAATCCAATAAACTTCATTTCACTTCTCAAATATCACTGTGTGTGTCTCCTATATGATATATTTAACTGTAATATTTTATCATAACCAACAATTTATACAGAAAAATCATGAAGATTAACAAGGTTGCCCAAACTTTTGCATCCCACTGTAGAATAACCTAGTGTAAACTGAGTAGTAGTAGCCAACATTGATCGTGACTAACTAGTAAGAATTTAACTAGCCATGACAGAAGGCAGACCTACAGATATAGGGAAGATGGAAAGAAACAAAAATCTTTAAACTTTTTGGCAATCACTTTTAATATGGCCACTCAAGATATCACTTTAACATTTGTTTTATTATCCTTAAAAGTAATGCATTTCACTCACCAAATAATAGCACCATTCTAAAACTTTTGAGATGCTTTCCTGTGATAAACAGACAGCCTTCCTGTCAACTCAAATCTGAAATGCTCATCTGAAATCTGTGGTAAAGATCTCCTCTTCAAACCCTCTCAACATGGTCATTCATTGGGTGTTAACACCATTCTGTGTAAACTCTAGTGACAGTTGTGCAAGAAAATCCCTGGAGATCGACAGATCCTGAAACTGGTCTGTCCGGCACCGACAACCATTCAAAGACAAGGAGGTCAAACCCCCAGCATCTGAAATTTGTGAATGTTAACTCGTGCTTTTGACACATGCCAATTTGACTGCATCCCTCGAGTACAACTGATATTCCACAGCATTAAAATTTAAAAGTAATCAGAAATGTCTGATGAAATGTTCTTTAATAAATGAAAATTATTAGCATTTGCTATAATACAAGAGAAACAAAATGCTTTAGGGTTTGCAATTATTGGGAAGTAGTCACCTTCATGGTGGTAATGGCATCACACCACCTGGTCATTATGCTCCTATAACAGCATGCCCTGTTGTTGGATTTGGTGTCAATACAAGGCTGCTGAGAACATTACGCCACCAAGTGATGCACACTGCAATAAGTTCAACTGCTCATATTCATATCTTCATGCTGTCATTTCCAGTTTAGGCATCCTAAAATCAGCCATGACTATTGAAACTTAATACATCAATCACCAGTTCTTAAGTTCCTTCAGGATAAGCTGTAGCCAACAGCTGAAATTTATGAGCCAGTACCTTGAATGTGTATTACAATAAAAGTGGAGCAGGAACTTGTTCTAACTAACTAGTCCCTGATTGTCAGTGTAGTTGTAAAGAAAGAAGCAGGGCAAAGTCTTAATCTATAACCTTGTACAAGAAAACCAGAAACTACCCAGTGTATTATAATTCATGAACCAGTTAAAATCCATTGTGTGTTTATTACACAATTTTATTTAGTATTTCAGAGAAATAAGGCTCCAGTAGAGGTACATGGGGAAAATATGGTTATAAAATCAATCCTTCAAACACAATAAGTATTAGTGTAAATAAAAAGATGTACACGACACCACAAAAAAAAAAAAGGAATAAAAATATACTACGGGCAAACTAGACAATTTGTTATGGTAAAACTCATGGGTATGAACAGTAGTCTCCAGTGATGTGTTCAGCTGGATATGCAACTGCATTAGAAACTAAATTTAATATATTAAGGGGTTTTGAAGCAGTGTACTTTGGCAGTGAACACATGACCTACACTTAAAGGCCAGACAGCCATTTGCAGAGTGGAAGAATCCGCAAGTCCCTTTACACAACGTCTCGTGTTCTTCTGATGGCACAGCACAGAATCATGCTGAAGATCATGCCCAAGATCTGTTGAGAAAGCCAATTAGCATTGACAAAGCATTATATGCATACTAATCTTATTCACAGGCAGCAGTTTCTGGACAATGCTGTACTCACCATGATCACACCAATGCCAATGCCCACACCCCCAATAATGTGCATCTTGGAATTAAACAGGTCACTTATTGCAGCTGGGCAACTCTAAACACATGGAAGGAAAGTATGTTTACTATCTGTGGGGGAGCCAAAGTGTTGGTCATTATATGATTGTGAACACCAGTTTTGTAAAAGTTGGACTGTTACCGTTGTCACTATCTGAGCCAAACCCTGCTGCTTTGGACAGGTGTCGGAGATGCCATCAACAAGGGTTCCAGTTGGACCACAGCATTGAAGCTAATTTAAAAAAAATTAAAAAAAAATTCCAGGGTAAACTAAATGGCCAGAGCTTCAACAACAACAAAAAGGTATAATATTCAACACTTACTGAATACTGAATAGCTGTCAAAGTTTCCTTCAGTGCCTGCTGCTGTGTGGACTTGTAGTTATTATAGGTCTGAGTGTAGAATTGCTGCAACTCCTGTACAATCTGAAGAAGAAGAAAAAGGAAGTGATCCAGTGTTTGAAAAATTTGAATCGTCTGAAAAATGAAAGCCTTTATGCTGAATTTAGACATCACAAACCTTGTCTTTATTGGACAGCCCCCAAATTCCTGCTGCCACTTCTGCTGCAAAGATGATGAGCAGGAAAATGAAGAACTACAGAGGTGGAGAAAAAGATGCACGAGAGAATGTTACTGTTCAATGTTCAGAGCACGACGTCACATCAGTGTCTCAATAGATCCAATACTGTTGATCATGTGGTTTATAACCTCAGATTCTAAAATTTCTGATGCGCCTTCCTAAATGTATTAGTTAAAGTAGTATACTAAATTACACATTAGGATGGCATAAAACGTCCAGGAATATACAGGATACTTAAAATAAATCAATAAATAATAATAATCAAAAGAATTCTTCAGGATGCTATAGCACTCACCAGTCCCAGCATACACTGTGACTCTCTGATGGCTCCACAGCACCCAAGGAAGCCAACCAGCATCATAAGTGCCCCAGCTGCAATGAGGACGTAAACACCTAAGCAGCACAGAGAGAGGTCAGTTGGGGGGAGGAATCTTCTAGATATTTAACAAGATTCCAAAGACTCAAATGGCCAAGTAGCATGTGTGGAAATGGGTGAATGTATTAAAAGCAATACAAATCAACTTAGTCAAACACTGATTCAACTAGCCCACAAACGACACTATTATTCTAAGCCATTATTTAGCACAGCTTGGGCGTATTCAGTATGCAGAGAGCGCAAACAAAACAGAGTCATGGCTGAAGTCTGACTAACACCACCCACTGCGTATTGTCATTGGCACCCTGTCATTAAGATATTTGCCATTGCAGGACAGCATCTTACTGTATTGTGGTCATGTTATGAGGTCTTAAACTAATGAAGGGAGAACAAGCCTAACATTTATTTCCATGGGGGGGAAACAAGACAGAACAATGCATCTCTGTTGGTTTGAGGGGAGGGAATTTAGAGAACGAGGGAAAGAGCTAGTAGCTGAGTGGTTAGGATGCCAGACTACTCATTGGAATGTTGGGAGTTCAAGTCCCAGCACCACCAAACTGCCACAGCTAACACAACCCTAGCCCTCAGCTGTTCAAGTGTATAGATGCAAGTCTCCCCTGGATAAGGGTGTCTCCCAAATGCTGTAAATGTACATGAACTCATTTACCATGCCTTACTTAAGTACCAAGCATTTTAAACTAATAAATCCACCCCAACAATGGAGAAATCCAGAACTGCTCCAGTCCCCGAGTCCAGATTTGGAAATCTCGTTGAAATCTTTTTGAAACCTCAAGATTAATTATACACATACAGTACTGGGCAAAATTCTTAAACACCTCCAAGAAATGCAGTAAACCAAAGATGCCTATGAAAATAATACACAAAAACAAATGGATAACATTAAATAAAAAAAAAAACACAGTTTAAAAAAAAAAAAAAAAATCAACTAAAAGTTAATTTGGTGCAATGAACCTTTCCTTTTTAAAAATGCATCAGTCTCAGATACATTTCTCAATAATGGAGATAAAGACCTGTAAGAGGATTTGTATTTAAGACTTTTGCAGAGTACTGTATACACAAATAACATTTCCCCTTTCTCTCAGGGTTTGCCTACCTTTCTAATCACATGACCACATTCAAATGATTGAACATTTTTTGGGTGTGACCCGTTCCCATGACTACCCAAACAAGGCCACAGTGGGGGTTGGGTGAGATACTGAATAATGATACCAGAATGGGGTTTCTGAATGCTAAAAACAAAAACCAACTTTTCATTTACTTATTTCCTTTTTTTTTTTATTCATACCAATGAAGAATGTTGTAGGAGAGTTTTGCTCTTGAAAAAGGCTCGCAGTTGTCTTGTCAAAACGCAGCCAGAGTGCAATAGCCAGGACTCCTGTACCTGCAAGCTGATTAAAGCACAACACAAACAAAGAAATGGAATGTGTTTACACTTCTTTCCAGGAGCAAGATAGCAGAAGTCAGTCTCTGGTACAGACTGGCACAGTGTTTCCAGATCAGTTAAGAAAGTACTCGGACAGCTCAGTTTTAGACAGGTGAAAAACATGTATTGAGGCAAGGACCTAACTCTGCCCAAAAGGAATCAAGACCGACCAGCTCAACAGAAAACGTCCTTGCTACATCAGGGTTAACATCTGACTACACTTATTTCTCATGACATCACAACTTCACTCTCCCCCCCAAAAAAAGAAGAGAATACCCATACAGCCCTACACTCGAATCAAAGATGCACCACACCGGATTATTTCCCATTATGGGATTTTACTCAAGAGACAGACAACAGTTCATACAACATAAATGGATGTTAGGTAGGTGACAGACCTAGTTACTCACCAGTTATAAATTCAAAAATATGCATGGTGCAATATGAGCAATGTCTCAACGACTCATTCTGTGGGCACACGTATTTTCTAATGCACAAACAGGCTAAGCCAAGATAAGGTAAAACTTGGTAAATCATTACAACATGCAGCTGACAAACCACACTTAGCTTTTTGTAAATAGTTTCGTTACGGTGGGAGTGAAACTGCTCGGTGTCAAGATGAAATGAGGCCAGGGTGTGGGCACTTTTACTCAAGGTGAACACTCCTGAACACAAAATGGTTATAAACCCTAGTACTGCTTACAACATAGTATGACAGGAAACCAAATCCATTATAACCAATACTGGAACCTTTATGTCTCATTTATTTACTTGATTTTTTTATTAGAATATTTAAAATTATGAACACGAAATCAATCCCAGCTAAGTAAACCCTGTAGCACAATAGCTTCAACTTGCAGAACAGGTTTCCACAGAGCAAATAAACTAGTCCTAGGGTGAACAAGAAGTTTCTTCTGTGAATTGCCTTTGAGGGAGATCAAAAGTCTCATATGACTCCGATATAACCGTTACTCATCTACATACATACATACATACATACATACATACATACAAATAAATTCATTTAACCATTTAATTTAGCCACAGGATGAAAGTGTGATAGATATTTTCATATTTGAATAACCAAAACATGGGAACCAAAATGCCCTGAAGGAAAACATCCTAAGCCCGGACTTCCTGAAGTGCTAGATGTGCTCTTCCCAACTGCTAGTTTAATCCACAACCAGTCCACAACTTCCCTCAAAACAGCATTTCCATTTGTCTCAACGTGCCATTAGAATGAACAACCGAGCAAACACAGTTTCAGGAAGTAGTCCCATAACAGTAGTCACACTTCCACGACAAACTAGAAGCTCTCAAGTCCATTACCTCAAACACACCTATCCCTAGCATTTCAGAAGGTTGAAGCCAATCCCAGGGAATTATTACACAAGTTAATAAGTCAGTCAAACACATATTTACTTAACCAACCATAATATCTTCATTTACATGACTGGTTCAAGGAAACTTTGCCAACAGAAAAAGTAAATACCTACCCAAAACAGGAAATTGAAGGCAAACATCAAGTATTTGACAACACTGAGACCTCCTCCTACTCCCATGATTAAAACTTCAGTTTTCAAAGTGAAGAGGAAAAAAAAGCTAAACTTGACACCACAAACAAAGCGTGGAACAGCTCTGACAGCTCTGTGAATGTGTTTCCTCCCTTAAGAGAGGCTGAACTAGGAAGGGGGGGAAAAAAGTCATAGTGCAGCCATGCCCCTTTATAACACTCCTGAGCCTCATTTGAATGGCTGGAAGCCAAACTGTGGGCGGGACAAAGTGTGCTAGGCTGGGGCTTGGGTTCAGCAAATGAGGTAGGTGAAGTGTTTACGGAAGTGCAGGTGTACCTGATACCTCTAACATGACTGGCTTTTCAATATGGACAACCTCAGAGGTGTGGTTCATGTTAGATCTTAGATTCACAGGCTGCGTATTTGTCTGTGAAAACAACTGATCTGTGGAATTTTGTTTCAGTGAGCTTGGAGTACCTTTTGTTTTGTTTTGCAAATAAAGAATCAGGTCAGGAAAGAAAAAAATCTAAATACTGATTAATTAGCTTAAACACATAAAAAAGTAGAGAAATCTAATGTTTTATTCTATTAAATGAAAATATATTTCAACAGAAGCCATTCGTGTCAAAA
This sequence comes from Chrysichthys thysi, assembly GCA_030068315.1. Lineage (NCBI taxonomy): Eukaryota > Metazoa > Chordata > Actinopteri > Siluriformes > Claroteidae > Chrysichthys > Chrysichthys thysi. The sequence goes on from JAQLOM010000004.1 coordinate 9,042,057, forward strand.
TTATTGGCACCCTCTAACATTCTAACATTAATCTGTACCAGATGAATTTTACTTTCACCTGTGAACTCCTGATCAGGAAGTCGAACTAAGGAACTAAGCGGTCATCTATGACTTCTTTCTTTACACTGGGGTATAAATATCAGGCCCAAGTCATTTATCATCATGCAGAAGATTAGATACTACACAAATAATATGAGACAAAAGTGTTTTGGCTGTCATAAAATTCAGTGGCTAAAAAAATCCCAAATTTTATATGACCACAATAAATGTACACCAGTGGTATCTTTACTACATAGTCATGCTATATAGTGTGATTTGTGTGGTTTGGGTTTCATGGTTCTCAGAACCATGAAATTAATCTGCACAATGGAGGAAGTACAAAGCATAGGCCATGTTACAAAATACTCTCATGCAATTAACTTTTAAAAGCATTTTTCTGTCCATGAGGGCGAAACTCTAAAATCTTACACCCTGTAACTTTAAAAATGACTCATATCTTAAACATGTCTTGACCAAGTAAAGTCATGCTCCAGATTTGGTCACCAAACCTGTTATCTCTAGAATGCTGATGGAGTTCATGTTCTCTTGTTTGTGTGAAAAAGTAATTCAAGACCAGTCCTCCAGCTGGAATCATGGAAAGCAAACACAGTACCATTGTCCTCCATTGTCCTTATGGAGGATAGAAAATCTCTCCATTACATATTTAGACTCCAGTATAAATAATAAATAGTTTATATGACTAAGAAGTAGGTGGAGACTTGCTTAAATGAATAAGGTGTAAGATTTTAGTGTCTGTTTCCATGGTCTCTAAAAGTTTCTGAAGTGGATCCAGAGCACTGTAGAACTTGAATTGCCAGATGAATTGTTTGAAACTGGTGTCATTTTAAATGTAACAAATACAAGACAAATATTTTTATGCAATATCCTTTTTTTATTTTTACCTCTTCAAAAAGCCTCTGCAGATATGGTGTAGATACCAATAACTCATAACAATAACCTACGCCTCCTATACCTAGAACACCTATACAAAATTCCTAATTTTCCATGTCCACATACAGCACAGAAAACAGAGATATTTTACTCAGAAACTTTTCATGTTATGAAAAAAAAATATATTATGGTGCCCATTTCATGTGGTCCTTAATGCACATACAGACAATAGGCAGTAAATATCATTCTATACAGTAAATGCATTTATCCGTTTCTGCTCATACTGGAATATTCCAGATTCCTTCTTTACAGTGATGTTAGAGCTCCACTGATCACAGTCCAACTATTTGGCTACCAATTTAGCAAACTGTACATTTCAGAGGTTTTCGGCACACATATAGAGACATCTGGGATTAAGGAGTGTGTGGCATTCTTCAAGCATACTCCAGCTCTTTGCTCCTGTCTTCAGTTCAAATCCTGAAGATGCTACAGCCATCTGTAGACAGGAGCAAAATGGATATTCTCTCTGGGTGGAAGGGATGGCATACTTTCTCCCCTTTCAGTCATAGTTGTGGGCATCTGTGAGCTCATGCATGCAGAAGAGGGCAGATAGCATTTTTCATGCTGCATAAGCAGAAGTAAAAAAAATGTGGGCGACTCGCTTCATGTGTCTTGGAGGAAGCATATGTTAGACTTCATCCTTCCCCGGTGGTCGCAGTTGGGTGATGGGGAGGGCTTGCCAGTGAGTGGGAATTCGCAAGTGATCAACTTTTGGTGTCCTAAAAATCAAGTATGGCACAGACTGCATATAGACATCTCGCTCCTTTATTGAATCATTAATTAATTTTAATGATTAAATCTTTTAGCGTGAGGACAACCAACTTTTCCTTTTAAAAATCTTTTCTGTAATACTTTTGACAGTCACATTTTATGTGTCATATAGATAGATAGATAGATAGATAGATAGATAGATAGATAGATAGATAGATAGATAGATAGATAGATAGATAGATAGAACTTTATTAATCCTAAGGGAAGGTTCCTCTGGGAAATTTATTATATGCTTTAATGTTATCGAGTGACTCTGTGTTTCTAAACCTACAGTTTCAACTTTATGCATATGGCACAGCCGTTCCATTAATTTACCAAAACATCCATTGAAAATTGAAAATAGCCATTCTCCAAAAATCATGTGTGCAGATATTGCTCTAGAGGGTTTGGCCTAGTTAGCAGCATGAAAAAGGCCATATGAGTTGCCTCCCAATGGCGTTCAAAGCATTCTGGAAAACTAGGAATTTGAGTCTCAACCATCAATCAAACTTGACATGATCAGGCATTGTTCAACCTGGAGCTTGTTTGATTAAAGGACACCGATGACTTTTAATCTTATTTGCAAGTTGCCATGCCTCATGCTACATGTCTATAAACACTTCTATAACCATAGGCTTCCTTTTCCATGTTGTGATTCTATTTCCCTTTTTTTCTCAGTATACATTACACAACAGTTAGCTCCCATCCACTAATTTGATTGGTCGAGTGGAGTTTCAAGAGTGATTACAATTAGTATAAACAAAGATTTTAGAGCAGAGCAAGATGTATTACTTACGTCATAAGCAGAAGTACCACCTTGGACGCCATTTTGATAAGCCCACCGTAATGTTCCTTATCTGTTTCGGCAAGCGGCTAGTGCCACCTTTTGGAAAACATACGCTAAACTGTCCAAAGTTATTCAAGCAGTCATCAGGAGGTTAGTTGTTGTCAATACTATCTGAGATAACAAATCGATGTCTGTAATCTCCAATTATTGAGGAAAAAATCAAACAATCCGCTCAAATAATCTATTGATGTCGTTTTAACACAGAATGTCATAATTTATCATAATCCAAACAAGGCTAATCCATCAAAACAAGAAACAACAAGACGATTTCAGAAAAATGCTGCATGGTTCCCACGGTATCCGGCCTCTGTGACGCCCCTAGTGTCGAACTTCTGTACTTCCTGATTATCAACGTATTTTCCGGCCAGTAAGTTATCTTAGCATATAGTGCTTTAGAATCTTTGGTATAAGTGTACTGAGAAGTTTCACTCTGTCTATCACCCCACTCGTCTGTTTTCCTCTCCTCTCTCTGTGAGCTTGTGCCTACGGTTGAATCACAGACAAGCTGATATTTGCTATAAGTGCTCTCTTGCTTGTGTGATATTACTTATTTCTGTTATAGTTTATCTTGCTGCCTTTTCCTGAAAATATACCTTTTTATAATTTTATCCACAGAACTCTAAGAGAAACTTGAGGGAAATATTCAGAAAGTGCCCAATACTCAAGTCAGTATAGGTAGCAAACATTGGACTACTGATTGGAAGGTTGAGAGTTCAAATCCAAGCACCACCAAGCTGTCTTCTGCTGGGCCCTTGAGCAAGGCCCTTAATGCTCAGCTGTATAAAAAAATGAGATAACTATAAGTCACTCTGGATAAGAGTGTCTGCCAAATGATGCTAATTTCTAATGATTCAAACACTTCAGCGGCTGTGTAGCATGTGTCTGGAGTGTGTGACTGTGACACACCTTTGCCGAATGGCCCTTTTAATTTGGTGAAATTGAAACACTGGATGAAATATATGGGAATTTCACCCTGTCTGGTAGGGAAAAACTGACACTTGCCCCTTGAGAAGAACACTGTGTAAATCCTACCCCATTTATTACTGTGTAGAGTAACCTGACATTTACACTAAACAGGCAAAACAACCACAACAACCACATTCTATCCAGTGAATAATATCCCTTTACAGCAATGGATGCTTGGGCTTTATTCCAAGTTTGCAGAGCTGTTTTTGCGATTCTATTATTACAAACACAAGTGTTGTGGGCTAACATTGCAATGTTGATCAGAGCACAGGACAGAACTTATGGAATCACCTAACGTGTAACACACAAGGCCTTGTTCAAAGGGAAGCATTTCTCTCTGTTAGGATGGTGGTGGTTCTGAGAGAAACTGTACTAGATATTTGGGGGAAGGTTTCGGCTGTACTTCTTTTCAGTGTGATGACGTAGGACATATCTGAGCTAGCATATAAACTGGAACTACAACATTACATTAGCGTCATTTGGCAGACGCTCTTATCCAGAGCAACTTACAACAGCGTCTTTTTTGTACAACTGAGCAGTCGAGGGTTAAGGGCTATGCTCAAGGGCCCAGCTTGGTGTTGCTGGGATTTGAACTCACGACCTTCCAATCAGTAGTCCAATGTCTTAACCACTGACCTACCACTGTCCCCCTAACCTGTCTACTAATACAGAATTTATAAGGTGAGTCACAGTAGCTCAACAAACGATATAGAAGCACTGGTCACTTTATTAGGAACACCAGACTAATACTGGATAGGACCTTTGGCTCTTAGAACAGCGTCAGTTGGCAAGTGGCATGAATTTGACAAGGTATTGGAAACGCTGGTGCATTTTATTTGCTGCAGATTTGTCAACTGCGCTTTTATACAGTGAATCGACCAGTCTACCACATCCTAAATGTGCTCTGGGGACTGGGGAGGCCACTAAAGTACACTGAACGAAATATCTTGTTCATGGAGTCAGTTTGAGACAACGTGCTTTGTGAAATGGTCGTTTATCATGCTGGAATCAATTCTAAATTGGTGAATTGGTAAATTGTGGCCAGAAGAGGATGCATGTGATGATGTGTGGCACTCAAACAAAACTCAATTGGTATTGAGGGGAAATTCTGAGGCATGTTATCATCACCTGCATGTCACAGCAGAATCAAGATTCATTAAATTGTTAAAATTGTCTTGTGGATCATGAGCTCATTGCACAAACATGTCCACCTCTTTAGTACTGCTTCTGCGTTTATGGTTCTTTCATAGCATTCAAAATGTTGGCATTTTACAGCTGATTCTGTCTTAAATACCTCATGGTGGACACATATTTTGGTGTTGTAGAAACTTGAAAGACAGGTTGCCTCTATGTACTGTCCAATGTAAACTGTGCTGCCCTAAACATAAGAGTTGCAATATTTCATAGAAGGAATGGGCCATAACAGTCAGTGCAAAATTAAAAATTGTAGTAAAAAAACCTCTCTGTTATTCTCTGTAACTCTGTTATGTCAGTCGCTGTTATTCCTTTAGGGGGAAAAGAGTAATCATCTTCATTTCATTAGCAAGTGGAAAAATTGATGCTGTGACCATGACTCTTTTCC
>JAQLOM010000004.1:9052989-9076806 GCA_030068315.1 Chrysichthys thysi
ACACACACACACACACACACACACACACACACACACACACACACACACACACACACACACACACATATATATATCTGTTCAAATAAAGACGGAGAGTCAGCACATGCGGTGAAGAGGGTCTAGACATTCCGGACAAATATGTATGGAAATGGATGTCTCTGTCTCATGGTTGAAGCAAAACAATCATTATAATATCACACAAATTAATGCAAGCACACAAACAAACACAGCATCTACAATGCAATGGAGTGTAAAAACTATCCAGAGTTAGTTTTATATATATAAAATGTATTTATTTTTTACAAAACTACAGTGACCGAAACCAGTAACTAAACTAACGTGGAAGATATTACATATTAGTATAATATTTTATGGCTCTACACCCTTGCCTGATCTTCACACTACTTTTTAAAATTTGTTCTTCTGACCTCCGCCTTGGCTGTTTCTCAGCCATCTCCCTTCCCTTGTCTTCCTGACAATGTGATCATGCTATGGAGTTTAGCATGTTAGCATGCACCAGATTTACCATCCCTCAAGTCACAGAGTAAGTTACTGAGAAGGTTATGGAGCCAAACAGATGAGAGACCTAATAAGTCCACAGAGAAGAGATAGGTGCAGGTTATGAGTAGGCAGTGCCAGGCCGGAACAGGAGAACCAATGAGATACAGATGAGTCTGGATGTGACACCTCAGGGGAGGATGCATTCTGACATTTTCAGCTTCAAATGGTCAAATTTAGTTTTTTTGAAGATGCAAACAAGCAGGGTGTTCTCTAATTTCCTAAGAAAGCATGATAAGAAAATATACCATTTAAAAATACAAAGACTAATGACCAGTTTCTAAACAAAAGGAGTTCCAGTGATCAGGTAAGGCCTTCAAGCCACAAGAGGCCCCTTGAATAAGAATATGTATAAGCATACATATTTTATTTTAGTTTTAAATGCTATATACACTCACTGTCCATTCCATTAGGAACACCTGCTCATTCACTGCACTCCTGCCACATGATTACCTAATAGGATGATTGGATTATCCGAACAGCCAATCGTGTGTCAGGAGTGCAGTGCATAAAATCATGACGATACAGATCAAGAGCATTTAGTTAATGGTCATATCAAACATCAAATGGGGAAATAAACAGGATCTCATTGACATCAGAAACTGATGATCACCTGGGAATGGTGCAACAAGCAGACAAATAAACAAGCAAACAAACAAACAAATAAAACCTTCAGTTCTGTGACCAGAAATGCCTCGTTGATGAGAGGTCAGAGGACAATAACCAGACTGCTTCAAGTGGACAGGAAATCTAAAAGCCACTCTTTATGATTCATTATGGTTTGCATTAGGTGTGAATTTCCCTAAGATGTGAACATGTGTGTGCATGGTACCCTGCAATGGATCAGCATGGCATCCAAGGCAACGTCCTAATTTGATTTGTGAGGCTGAACCAAACACTTCCATATTCTGCCCCATGAGGGAGCCAAAGACCCCCCTTTTCTTAATACACTTTTTCTCTGGAAAATTCCAAGTACCACATTGTTGACAGCACCCAACAGACTTCAATTTGTTATACATGTAATGGTATCTAACAATGTTTTATGTTAAGAATTTTGGTTTGGCTTTAGGGTCCTAAGCTTCTAGGATTAAGTACAGACAGCGGAGTGGATTAAAGGCATGTTTGCCATTAGGCTACATGATATAGCCACTGTTGTATATACAGATGAGCTCATATTAGTTTTGTCCTTTGTGTTGTTCATATATGATTACATAGGTTAGTACTACTTAAATAAACTTATTTACATAGCAGTGGACACGAACCTCTTTTTTGTAATTGAATCCTCCCTGGTTAACAGCTCCTGTCATGGAGTCTTCCTTTGTGAAATGTAACCCTAGTACAAAATGAATAGGATGCTCAGGGTCGATTTGGCAGCCCAGCTTGTGAAGAACTAAAACGTGACATTTTTTCTGCATCCTTGTTTCCAAGGGGAAAATCAACTGAATCGAGAGCATCTGCCGGGCTGTGTGGGTGAGCTTATTTAAAAATAAATTTATTTGTAGAACCTTGGAAAGTGTACATTTCAATTTCATGCTTGCCATAATTTACTACTGGTTTGGAATGTGACTAGATGGTAGATTTAATGAAGTAAAAATCAATTCACATAAACAGGCTTCTTATTTTTTTATTGTTTTTTATAAAGCATGTGAATGATGAAGGGGAGGTGAGACATTTACATGGTAAGGTAGGAGGGACAAGTGAAAATATGTTTGGGTGTTTGATATACGATCATGTGTCTAAATCCTACTTTGGTCAGTGCACACCATTTATCTTGTTATAAAACCTTGCGATAAAGTCTTCTGATAAGCTGCTTGTGTTTCACAGGCTTTCTAATATCCCTCAAGTGCAGTAGTATCAGGCAGCACTGACCAATTAGCCATGCTGACTAATAAAACCTCAGTGCACATATGTCAGTCAAAGAGCGTAATCAGGCCTATTACAGTCTGCCACATTGTTTATTTCCTCGAAGTTGGGATAAGAGTTCCATGAACAGCGGGTAATGCCTGCCTTAATATTTAATTCCAGAGATATTTAACAGGTGAATAGTGTAATAAGACACTATCCCACATCATACAGCACCAGGGGACAAGAGGTTCTTAGTTCGACTTATATTCAAGAAATGATGTGTTTAACTTTTCATTTTTAATTTTTTGGATAGGGCGTTATCTTACGTGAGGGCTTTTCAGTATGAAATGTTTTATTATTTACTATTTACAGCTAATCAGCTAGCTGAAGTTTGAATCTGGAATTTGTCATGGACTTTGTTCAGCTGTTACTAAACCAAGACATACATTCCTGGCAATTATTCCAAGTTCGGCCTGGCCATAAGTCTCCTCTCAAGCAGGCATGGTATTAACTGCACCAACCTTCTGTGATTTAAGCCTGGACAAAGCCGAGAGCGGATTTTGCGCCCCGACAAGAGCCAAGTGTCCTCAGACCTACAACATGGCTATGAACAGTCCAGGATCACCGACACAGGATGGTATGTACATTTCACTTCTGTTACATAATAATTGAGCGGACATATTTTGGTCATCTTTTAGTAGTTATGCTCGTTTATGCTGAACAATGATGCATGGTCTTGCAGATATAGTTGGGCATCTGAAAATCTCTTTTATTTATTGTGCTAAATTACATGTAGTAAATGTTTTATCACAGCAAACGTAATGACAACGCATTATGTTATAGATATTTATTTTATGAATTCTGTATTACGGAGTCAGTGAAAAAAACATTTTAGACTTCCAAGAAAAAGAAACAAGTACAACAGTCAAAGCCTCCAGAAGCACTGAGGCAGACTTTCCAAGATGCTCAGTAAAACTTACCAGCACATTTCCTTAGGAAACTGTACAAACTGTACCTGGGACTACTGTTTAAGAAAAAAACCCAAAGGGCCATCATACCCAGTCCTTTAATACTGTTTGTTGTAGTAGGTTTTTTTTTTTTAAGTAGAATGAGTGAATTTCATTCTTTGTCAATTCATATTTACGTGACAGCATTTCTTTGCATATGCCTTTGCGTAAGACTTTTCCACAGTACTGTATATTGGTCTTTTTTTTTGTAGTTTTCCCTAATTAAACTGCCAGTAGTGATCATGTAGCACACTTCTGGAGCAATACCAAAAGATTAAATTACCCTTGATGATGTGCAATGGATGTAAGCAGCCAAATTTATTATACATTATAAATGCAGAAAATATAATCCTCAGTGATAATGAATGAATAATAAATAAATGAATGATGAGTAAACATCACTTTTTAAATTTAGCAATGATAAGCTTAAGTGTTTGGTTACACACAAGCAATTAACAACTCAAGTGTGGAATGAATTCACATTGCCTGAGTCGTAACATCATCTGAGTTGTTTAGCCAAGCTTTAAACTTGGCAGACTCCTTAATGCATTTCTTGTTTTCTAGATTTTCTGACTTCAAAGTCTTCGCCAGAAAATATAGGCTCAGTTGGATTTGAAGCAGAATCACAATGATTGGGCATTTTTCCTGTAGACTTTACAGTCCATCCCAGCACAATAATCACTGGCTACATCATTAATAAAGTACACTGAGTGTGTTACATAAGCAGCCATGCATGACCGAGCTATGACGCTGTGTCCGCCATGCTTCACAAGTGAGGCATAGCATTTTGGATCTTTTCCAATCGCTCTGTTTACTCTTCTTCTGTGTTGCTTTTTCCTTCACTTTGATATTAGTTTACCTTCACTTTATGTGTCTCTAATACTGATTAGTATTTTACATTTCTGTTGGTGCTGATGAGAGATGTAGTCAATGTGTTTCTTCACTTGATGCCTTCTTTTGATTAATCACCAAATCTTCGTATCTTTTTTTTCCCATTAGGAACCTAATTATTTTGTGTTTATTTGTTTATTTTGTATTTCTCTACAATTCTAGGGATTTTAAAGTCATTTGTGGATGATCTAGCTATGTCAAGCTGCTTGCTCAGTGGAATTACTTTTTTTTCTTCTTGCTTTGTTTGTCTGACTTTTTGAGATGCAAAATCATCTAAGTTAAAAAGATAAAACTATTTAAAATTGGTTGCTTTCCACTCTAATCCTGTTTCTAATTTTCATTTATTTATTCAGGTTCTATAACAAACCGGGTAGCTACTCAGACCATGTCAACAATCCAACAACATGTAAACTAGATGAATAAAGACAAAAATGTTTTAGTGACTGACCATGGAACAGAAAAACATTTTCCAGAAATGTGTCAGGTTATCCTTATATTAATACTGATGTAAAAGACAAACCAAAAAACCCCTTTCATATTAAGCAATCGGAACAGCAAATTTGCTATCCTCATAAATTGCTTCTCACAAATATTGTTATATATTTATTATTCTTAAAAGAGAAATAATTCTCATTATATGTAAATTGGAGAAACTTTTCCAGTTTACTTGTATTCTTTGTGTGAGCATCTATCCATGGTGCTGAAACCAAAGCTCAATAACTGAAAGTCCACTCTCGAGCAAAATCCTTTTTATCAACATCTAATGACTGATAAAAACGTCTCTTTGCTTTACAGAGACTAGGAATAATACCATGAACCAGGTGAAGATGAATGTTTCTGTGAGTGAATCCAGCTCCATCCACAGCGACAGACTGTACAGCATAGCCAGGGAAATCTCTGGAATGGGACTCGATGCGTTTGACTACATGGGGGAGAGTTCACAGTCGGTGAGTCACTTGCTTCTTATTAAATTATTATTATTGTTATTATTTTTATTTACACCTGTTCTTAAAACAGTCTTTATAGACAAAGTACTTATTTTCTTAAAGTCTCCATGGTTTGGATGAAACCCAACCAATTCAAGTCAATTAACCCACATGAGCTCAATAATAAACACAGCTAATAGGCTAAATCTGATTATCGTGGGCTGTGGCTCATATCCGTTTCATCCATTTCCACTCTCCAGCCCCTGGCGCTTTATAAACATATTATATTCCGTATAAGCCAGTTCAAACTAACTTTGTCACCCCAGTGCCATATTCCACCATGCCGTGTGTAAACAGTGTTAAACAGATCAGTATTTTGGGAAACGTCCTTCTGGCTGGTGAAGCTGCACAGGTGTCTCTGGAATTAAGAGAGTGACGAATCACACAAGTTTCTATGGAGATGCTGTAGTTGCGCGAGAGCCTTGCCTCGCGCTTCCTAGTCAGCCTCGTCAGTGCCAAAAGCTGTACAGGCGGGAGGCTTTCTTTTGTGTGGAATAAATGGTTTCATGTGACGACGAGCTAGGATGGCAAGTGGCGTGTCTCTTCGAGGTGATGAGGGTGTGGACATGTTCTGAATAAAGTCGGGATTTGTGCGGTGCGCGCGTGAAAGAAGAGAGCGATTCAGATGGTTGTGTAGGCTATATGTCTCTCTCTGTCTCTCTCTCTCTCTCTTTCTCTCTCTCTCTCTGGTTTCTATTAAGAGCAGAAACAAGATGATACACTCCGACAAGCTGCCCGTAAGTACTGTTTTCTTCTCTAACTAACTCAACATGTTTGCTCAGTCTGACTGTATTAAGGACAGTAATTTGTGATAACTGATAATGGTGGGGACTTTTAACACGTACAACCTTGAATGAAAGGTGTTCCCAACCAGTGCTGCGCTCCTTGTCTATCAGGCTATATCTGAGTCTATTGAGAGCAGCTAAATTAGAAATAGCAATAGACTGACCTACATCTATGCCTATCATCACTGCCCCCCCACCACCACAAACACACACCCCCTCCCAGCTTCCCTCTGATGTGAATTTGATATGCACTCAAAGCGGTGAGGACCAGCACCAGCTCCTCTGCTCATTTACACTTTTGTCACCCGCTTCAGGTGGTCAACAACTTCTTGGACGGCATGGGGCACGAGCCGGGCAAAGGGCTGTACTTTGCTGATGGGAAGAGGAAGGTGGACTATGTGCTGGTGTATCAGGCAATGCCAGTGGTTCAGGACTCTCCCGGACAGCACCGGCTCTCGGTCATCTCCAATGGCAGCTTTCCCCGAGCAGGGAGCAAAGAGGCTGAAGCAGTGAAGGAGGACAATGCTGAGGTTGTGGTGGACATGGGGCCAACAGATCCAGCCGAGTGCGACAAATTCAGGATCCGGGATGAATTTGAGACCCACCTGAGAGAAGCGGGACTGCACCTCGAGCGTGATAACGAGGTGGGTGAAGGTTAATTCGCTGCATCACATCACCTGAACTCTCTTGAGTAACAGCACATTTTCTGTTGACTCTTTCTGTTATGGTGACAAAATGAGTTCGGCCAAATGTTACTTTGCTCTAGTTGCTTTCACAACTTGAGAATTCAAAACGCTCCCCAGAAAGCAATAGCCTATGTGGGTTTTTGAGCAAATGGCTGAAGTTGAATATTGAGCTGGTTTTCATGGAACGCTTTTACTCAGTATCAGTAGCTTTGAATCCTTTCAAATGGAATGGTTTTCACGATGCCGTAGGAGGCATGGGTTTTTTTCTGTCTCTAGGCTCCAGCCACAGAATTTCACTAAAGAAGAACCTTGAAACTTTAGTGTGAATATATTGCAGATTTGTCAAGGCTGTTTTGTTCATCAGCGTGATTTGGTAGGTATTGATGAGAGATTTCATTTCTTGTCAGCTCTTGTAGAAGTACTGCTTCACAAAATCCAGCAGAGTGGAATTTCTGTGCGTGTGTGGGTGTGTGGTTTGGGCTACTCCTTTTGGCTGTCCTTCCGATTGCACCGGGATTAATGCCAGGTTTTCCAAAGAAACTGTTTATTTGGCAGCGTAACGGCTTCAGAGGCCAAAAGAGCAGCTTTGTTACACAGTGTAAACCCCTTTTATTATAGACAATTTATTATTAATGATCCGAGTTGAATGATTAGTCATTTACGTGCATATTCTGGGTTAATTACTTCATACAGCATAGATTGAATAGTTTACAAAAAACATTTTTTAAAACTCATCGTAAACCAGTTCAAAAGCAGTTTTGGTTGCTAAACAGGAACCAGGTGTGAAAGCTGTTCATATACGGTGTACGATTATTAATCATTACATACAACTTACTCATGTTCACCCTCTTAGTTTCTATCATATTGGATTCCTGGATAAATAACAAGTGTTTTAAAAACTGACATCTTGTATAAGCTGAAACGATGGTAGAGTTGAGTATGCTGAAAGAAATCTGAAAAAAGACTAAGACGTCTAAGACAACCGCAATAATAATGAAATATTTGAATATGCTCCTTATATTCGAGGTGACATTTTGCCTTTTAGATTTTTATTTCTAAATTTACACTTACAATGTAGATATTAGATTTGGTCGATATTAGATTCGAATTTAAAGAATATTATGCGCCTGCCTTTGTTTAGCTGTATAAATTTGCATCAAAATAAGACATTAGTGAAAGTAACCGCACAAAATGTTAACGGAGTTAAATGAATAAAGGAGTTAACAAATGACGGTAACGTTCAAACAAGAAATGCTTGGCAATTAGCTAACTTTAGCTCAGCTCAGAAATAATTGGGACAGGCAATATGAATCAGTATATCAATATGATGTCGAGAAGATGTTGACACTGTTGGATTTAGGTCACCTTGTCAGTATCCTTAATCGAAAACAATTTTAAAAGCGTAGAATATCAATAAAGAGCACCCTGCGCATCTCTCCCTACTAACTGGTGATTAAAATCTCAGAAGCGTTCAGCAGAGTCTTTTTTACCATTACACTTTACTTAATACAGGATAACGGACTGATAAGCAATAATTATTATCATGCAGTGAACATGCCTCCAGAGGGTTTTTCTGATAAAGTCCTGCTTTGCTGCCCATTGGTGTGTTCAAATGAGAACTGTTCAACATGTACACTCCAATTATGGAATATAAAGATGGCTACATTTCATTTTTACCACATCATGTAAAGTTCTTTGTCACAGTAATGTCCACCTCAAGACATAGTATTTTTTATGTGAGGAAATATTATCGTAATATCTCCCTCTCACCATTTAATCATGTGAAGCTTGTGTAATGCTTTTAGATGTGTAGTACAAAGTTAGGAATAAGTGATTAATCCTCACACTGTGGCAGTTCTCAGTGAATACTTTTGGGCTTTTTTTTTTTGTTATATTCATATAGCACAGTCCTACCGAGCTGTCAGCCATTGAAGAGCTCAAAATGATCTATTATCTCCGAATTGTACATTCCTGTTTAGTCATAATCCTTTTTTCCCTGTAAGAACTCGAAAATGCCTCTGGTTGAAGACCAGTTACTTTAAGATCCTCTGGATAACTGGCAATGATAATTCAGGCTTGTAAGGTCTTTACACTTTAGAGCAGTGGTATTCAAGTAAAATTTAAAGAGGTCCAGTTAGAGAAAATTTTTTGAAGCAAAGGTCCGGAAGATCATAATATCGAACTAATTAGTGTGATATATATTTAAGTAGCCTAGTATAACCTTCTGTTTTAGCTGTAGGTCCAGGTCCATATGGGGCGGCTTCGCGGTCCGCATCCAGACCGCGGGCCGCCTGTTAGTGACCTCTGCTTTAGAGCAACCTGTTAACGGCACTGTTACAGCGGTATGGAAGAACTCGCTAGTGATGTTGGTGTTGCTGCCTTAATAACAGGATATGGAATTTAAACTCACTACCCATGCTAACTCTTCTCATTCCGGTTATGTCTTGGATCACCCAACCGGATTAGAACCAGAAAAATCTGAGAAAGTTTCAAGAAGGCCCATGTATGGTATATTATGATAATTTGGCTATCACCAATTTCGGGTGTAGGTACTGCAGACGCATTTTCTATGCATAAAATCACAGTTATTCTCAAACTCTGTGAATACTAGGCACTGTTTTGGGGCAGATCAGGGAGTGGGGGTATGTCCCTTAATATTAGGAGAGGAGATTTTTCTGGCTGCTTCACACATATACCCCAAAACCCATGCTTTTATTGCTGTTGGTTGAATTTGGTGAAAATCAAGTGTTTAAAAAATCATTACGAGTACATTTAATTTTAGACGTGAGTATATTTTATTCTCATCGTGAAAAACTCTTGGCCACCTCTTTGCTGTGGCAACAGTGCCCTTTTCTTTTCCTAGTGGCTGTTCATGATTGACAAGACTAAATAAGCATGGTAAACTGAGAACATGTGAACGTGTAAGACATTGTCAGGTGGGAACTACTGCAAACTGTAGGCTCGTCCTGGATTAAAAAGGAAGTGGTTTGTTGTATATTTAGTTTGGTTTTACTCCAAACACCATGTTCATAAATGTTAATCCAGTCAGTGTTTTTGTTTTAACAGTCGATGGCCATATTTACTAATGATGGTCGCTGAAAATGTTGCAATACCAGTGGAACTGTGTACTGTATTGATCTGCATTTTTTTTTTTTAAATTCATGCACACTGACAGACTTTTAAAAGAGATATTTTCATTTTACCTAAAGTGCAGACTTGGAGGAGGAGGACTGCAGGGTTTAGGGCACCATTTGGGAGATGGTCAGATTCAGCATTCATTTTGTGCTAGCCTATAACGCCCGTAACCATAGTGACAACCACGGAGAAATACTAAAATAGAACAGAAAAATGAAAATAGAATAAATTCTTCCTATCTGATTTCTATATGCATCAGTTATTCTCTTCATTCTGATAGCTGGATCTCTCACTCGTTCACAAAAGGAAACAGCTTGTTGGCTTATAAGAATCAGTGTATCAGTGCGTATCAGCGTGTTGGCTAATGAGTAACAGTGATGTGGATACAACACCATGTCCATTTTCACTGCTAAGCCTGGTGACCCGTTAAAGGATAATGTTAATAGAGTTGATCGAATTAAATATAATACTGCGACACTTAACAACACTGCTATAATGCTTATGTTCTCACTGTGTACAGGTTGAAGATTAAGTATTATCTAAAATGTACTTGCTTTGGTTTTCCAAAGTTAACACACTAACTCCTTTGGTGTAGGTGACTCTAAGGATGGTGATCCATTTTAAATATTATATAACTACTACTAAATACTTGAGGTTGCAGCCTGTAAATTATTCATCACGTGTAATGACTGCAATCTGAACAGCGAACTCTTTTCACCTGAGTGTCTCATCAATTTTATCATTACATTAATCTTCTTTTTTCATAACAGGGCTATTTTTATGACCATCATCATCATCATCATCATTAGAGTAAGATTTTATAATCAGTCAGAGACACGTGTTACTTTTGTCTTCTTCATATTCTTTCACTCTCTGCCCTTTATTTCTGCTTAATTATTCCAAATGTCAAAGACAGGATTCACCCTGTCATGTGGAGACACTTCCACTTTTGAGTCTCTGGAAACCCCTTAAATGTCAGCCACAGCCGGTTTCTGTAACGAAGGCTCCCCCTCAGCCCAGGCTAAAATCGACCTAATTGCCTTACCCTGCTGAGATGAAGTACTAATTGGAATATCTTATCCTAATTAACCTTCTCAGATCCACATGTTATTTTTATCTCATTTTTGTGTGGTGTGTGTGTGTGTGTGTGTTGAGGGGACAGGGGAAAAAATGGGCATGCTGGGGTCACCCGTTCTTCTTTCTCTCTGAACAACTGCTTATTTGTTGCTCATGAAGCCATAGTTGAGTATTGGCAGGCCGATAAAGTTACCATCATCTCCGTGTAGAGAGGAGGACACTTCGGGGTCCTGTTACTTCAGGAACACAAACACACCCGCACACATTTTTATTAAACTCCTCACCAACTCCTCACACAACTCATGTTGGTGAAGTTTGTCTAAATGTTTCAGTGAGTCTCAGTAGGGTATGTTAGATAAAGTGACCTGTTACCTCTAGTCGTAACTGTGATCTGCATGCAAAATATTTTTTAACACATAATTAATCCCCCAGGGAAAACCAAGGGCGCACCCAACCAAAGCACTGCCCAGCATTACTGAGACGAACTCAACAGCTGGGACCCAGGTTGTGCCAGCTAGCATAAGGTTCACCAGAGGACACAGTTGCTCAAGATCTCAAAGAGAGAAGGGTGTGCTACAATAGAGCATGACCAGTGCTACAAAAGGATGCATTAGCGGAGTCGCTGAAGAGAATAGGTTGCCTTTGTCCTGCATCGCGTCTACGTCAAGAAAGAGATAGGGTTACGATATTAAATGGAGGATAAAAAGAAAATAAATAAAATGATGTTCAAACAAGCAATAGGTCAGCAGTGTTGAAACATTTTGACTTCCATTTTTTTTTTACTAATGCAGCCTACTAGAAAAGAAAAGCTTTTTTTTTTATGAAACCCATTTGAGTATATGAACGTTAAAACCCATTTTAGTCATCATTACAGCAAATCGTCATATTTTAAACAGTATTCCAGCTTTCTAGTAGATGTTTGAGTTCGGTTCAAAAGTACAACTTTCCTGAAGCTCTCTTTCTTGACTAAAGCTTTCTTTGTATGTTTCTTCCTCAGCACAAGGTCTATGGACAGGGATTTATCCGGGTACATGCCCCTTGGCAGGTGCTAAGCAGAGAGGCAGAGTTTCTCAAGATCAAGGTGCCCACCAAAAAGGTGTGTATTTTGTTCTGGAGCTCTCTACCCCCACAGAGCGTTTCTTCACACTGGAGTCTGTACTGGAGTCTTGGAAACTCCTAAGAAACTGTAAATCTGTACTTTTGTGTTTCAGGACCTGTTTCAGCAGACAAAATGTTATAGGCACATCATTTATTTGGACACCCTCTGTATATACTCTTTTAATTCTCAGGCCTTACGTTTATGTTTTTCCTCATTCCGTGTTGTTTTATTGCACATCGTTCCCAGAGCTATGAGCTGAAAGAAGAGAAGGGTCTGTCAGCAACTATGAGCGCAGTGTGGAGGAAGTTGAACAAGCCGTTTCAACCCAGCATCCCCCACCTGCAGCAGCAGAGCCGCACGAAGTTCCTCTCTCACAGCTTCTCCCGGGACAAGCTCCATCTGTGAGAAATCTCCTGGGATAATTGAGGGCTGGGAGGGGTTGGGTGGCTTTCAGAGGGTAGATTGGTATTTACTGAGATTTCTCTGTGTGCCAAGGGCACCTGAGCAACTCAAAAACATAAACCCTGACTCATGCCTTTTGCTACACCTGACTTACTCAGCCTTATTATACTCGTCTTGTTTCAGGTACAACATCGAGTGCAAGGACACCTTCTTTGACAATGCCACGAGGAGTCGAATAGTGAGTTCTGTTTTCCTGTGGCTGGATAGGTTGTCTTGTCTGTCTTTTAATGGGATGGCCATAGTTACCTGTCCTGATTGTTATGTGAAGCTGTTGGAATAACGTGGTTATTTACCAGAAGTCTGAGGTGGCTGTGTTCCCTGTGAGCATATTACTAGGAGACAATTCCCCTGTGGCCTTTTCAGGAACACTTAGGCTTGTTTGTCTCTCCCGTTTTCTTTTTTGCTCTCTCATACTCACTCTCTCCCTTCCTCCCAGGTGTATGAAATCCTCAGACGCACTGCCTGCACACGGACCTGCCAAACCATGGGTTAGTAATCCAGTAAGCCATAACCAATTACGGCATAGTGTTGGAGGAACCCTGAGAAAAGCCAGGCCTGACATCAGAGTTTCAGTGGGCTCAGTGCTGGTGGAGCAGGTGCTGGAGAGGAATCCATATGCTCTCCTGGATCGCTCTGCTCAGCAGACGGACACTGCCACCAGCTACAGGGAAATTGAGGCTAGCTCACAGAAGGGGTTGGGTTGAGGGTCTTATATCTAGCCTACTCTCTTACTCGCTCACTTCTCCTCTGCCTCATCGGCTGTCTAAACTGGGACATGCAATCTTAGGATTGGGCTCAGAAGTGAAGCAGGGTCCATGGGGGGAGCAGTGGTCCCTCTAGCTTGTTGCTAGGGAGCCATCTTCTTAATTGAGGGCTAATAGTGAGAGTGTACATGTTGTTCCTTTGAGGACTGATTAATTACTTTGATTAAAGCTTGTGTTCTATATGTCAGCCTCCTTCCATTTTGAAAAGCCAGTTTGGTGCATTCACATAAAGCAGGACTAGGGCATAAGGCAGTTCCGTCATGACAGTCGGACGGCTATCCCAGGGTAGTGTATGGTAATTTATGGTGATTTCCTCTTTGCCTACAGGCATCACTACCTTAATAGCTAAAGGGGTGTACGACTCTGCCTTCCCTCTGCATGATGTAAGTTGATTCTAGGCATTTCTTAAACTCTTTGTGTTTATCAGACCCATTTACTGATTATTAAACATCGTAAGTGTCATGGTATTCTGCCTTGAATACGTTCGTCAGTGTCGTTAATGTGACGCTTTTATAATTGTATGCCTGCAGGGAGATTTCAAGGACTCTAGGCAAGCAGAAGAGAAGAATGAGAGACAAGTGGGTAGCAGTTTTACCGTATAAACTAATCAGTCATGATTTGTAATCACGAATCCTGAGCTCTTCTAATTGTTTCAGGTGTTGCATGATGAATGGGCAAGATATGGAGCCTTTTACAAATATCAGCCTGTTGATCTTATCAGGTACATGTATATTTTTTTCCCACATAACGTTACATATTGATCCTCACCAGATATTAGGACTGGGGTTTTTTTGTGCTTCTTTACATGACCATGGTTTCTGCAGGCTTTATGCCTTGATTGCTTTTACTTTTACCCTCAGAAAATACTTCGGGGAGAAGATAGGCCTCTACTTTGCCTGGCTTGGCGTTTACACCCAGCTGTTGGCCTTGGCGTCTATTGTAGGCATCATCGTGTTCCTGTACGGCTGTTTCACCATCGACGACAATGTTCCTAGGTATGACACTGTGTGTGGCCACTAGGCATCAGACTGGAAGTGTGTGGATGTGAGGATGAAAGGGTCTGGAAAGGGCAACATGAGCAGGGCAGGAGTGTATTCAGAATCATGGACTGCTTATCTCAACCTAGTTGCAACTGGAGGACACTTATGTACAATAAAAATATTGCTTGGGTCACTGATAGTGTATCGGTGTATCAGGCAGGTATAAGAGTACACATAAAGCAAATTAATTTGCACCATTGGCCTTCTGGTGAAAAAGACAGGGAAGATGTTTACTATGTCAGATATGAATTTTTTAGAGATTACATAGTTAACAGAAAACGTCAACACTATTCTGAAGGCAATGTGAGCCTATTACACAGTTTTGTTCATTTTGAAGATGATAAGATGACAATGTGTCTGTTGACACATTGATATTAATGAGACAAGTGACAAGTTGTGATTAGTTGTATTTGATTTGACTGCATATGATTCACTCAGTCATTGCATGGTTGAGAAGGACTCAATGTACAACTCCACTATGTGCTGTTGAACTGATATGTACTTTGTCGAAATTTTTGTTTCAGTCAGGAGATGTGTGATGAGAAACAGAACTTCACTATGTGCCCTCTTTGTGATCGTGTCTGCGATTACTGGGACCTGAGCACAGCCTGTGGCACTGCCCGTGCCAGCCACCTCTTTGACAACCCAGCCACTGTCTTCTTTGCCATCTTCATGTCCCTCTGGGGTAGGCACCCTCCTCTTCACTTGCACCTTGAAGTTCTTCTTCCATCCTTCTCAAGGTTTCTTCTAAATAAGTTTGAACATTGAACATTGAGCACTGCCTCAGCATTCCCTTGCTCTGATGAATGTAAGACTCAGGTGACAGGCTGTGGTAGTAAGCAGATCTGTTGGTGTGTCTCTATGGAGATGGAGATAAAAAAAAACAAAAAAACTTGTGTGTACGGTATGTGTGGGAGATTAACAGTCTGGGTATAGTGTTACCTGTGTCTATCAGTGGCTGCGTGGGCTCAAGGCTCCATCATCGGCCTTTCTCATGCAGCTTTTGTAAAAGCCCTTTGTCGTTCACTCTTGCATGTGGCAACAGGGATTATTTCTTATATGCAGGCACCTTCCCTGGGGTTGGGTTGGGGAGGTGGTCAGATAGAGTATATGTGTGCGTGTGTCTGCGTTTACAATCATGCACCTGTATCTCTGTGTACAATCTTGCGCCAGTGAATATCAGCAGCTGATATCATTGACGTTTGCTCATGCTTTCCAGACTGACGGTAAACATTTCTTCAGGTGAATGGGATGATACCTCACCCCAGATATTATTACAAATCTATTTATGAAAAGTCTGCTTAAGCTAAGACAGAGATGACGATTATAATAGAGTGTGTAAACAGTTGACGTTGTTAATGAGCGATCCTCTCATTTTTTCAGTTATGTAATATGTTTTTATTAGTCATCTCATCTCATCTTTCCTCCTTTAATCCTTTCTCATATCTCTTTATCTTGCTCTCCTCGTAAAGCGGTAATGTTTCTGGAGCACTGGAAACGCAGGCAGAACAGTTTGAACTACAGTTGGAATATGACGGGAATGGAGGAAGAAGAGGTGTGTGTCCTACTCTCACAGTAAAACGTTTGTTTACATGAAAATAATGTCTAGAGTGCTTATTGGTTTAATTATTTGTTTAGTTTTGAATTCGATTTAAATTCAGTTTGAATTTGGTCATTTAACCGGAATCCTCCCCTTTCTACCTTGAAAACGCAATCTTCCCTTTATCAGGAACGACTGAAGGTTTGGCCTTTTTTTTTCTCTTTTTTTTTAAACCCTCCGACAAGTTCTCCAAGCTTGGTGTATGCCCTTGGTTGCTGTGGATTTTGACCATTTTGAGTGGTTTGAAAGTCTTCCAAATGAAGCCAGTTTATCACATGCAGAATGGGAGTTAAATATTATTGCTTGATTTCCCATCTGCAGGAGCATCCTAGGCCTAAATATGAAACGTTACTCCTTCAGAAGAGACAGAGGAAGAGGAGAAACAGAAAGAAGAACAAAAGTGAGGTGAGTAGTCTTCTTGTACGATGCTGAAGGTTTCACTGAAATCATATTCACTGCTTTATTTGCTTTTCTCTCCAAGTTTCCTTCAGGACCAAAAACCCTAAAATCACTTTAACACACCTTTACGGAAGAGTGCTGCTTTTAGTTGTTGTTCTGAACAATAACAGACCTTAACATAACATACGTCTTGCTTTTGCCCTGTGCAGACATGTCACCGAGGAGTACAGCACTTGCAGTGTTTAGGTTCTCTTCTCTCTGAAGTGATTAGAATGAGGAGTTAGGTGTAGAGATCTGATGCCAAACACTGCAACCCGCCAGCAAAACCCCCATGATGCTCTGCTCTGGCTGCAGTCATTTGGCACCATAACATGAAAGGTTGGTGGGCTGCTCCAGGTTCTGGCATGGCAGAAGGAGTGGGATGGAGAAAGAGGGAGAGAGAGAGTGAGATGTAGGTTGGTAGGTAGAGAAAGGTGAGCATGCAGTGGAGAGGAGGTGAGAGCGCAGCTTCTTCGTTCATGAGAAGTGCTGGTGTCTGGATGGAGCCCCTAACCACTAGTGTGTTCAGTGTGTGATCCATGGGCTCTGTCTGTTCCAGCCTCAGAAAAGTGTGGAGGAGAGCAGCGATCCAGGCAAGGACAAATGGAGACAGTGGTTGCTGTCTGCCATGGCTGCAGGGAACCCGGTAAATGCTGATCTTTCTCTTTGTTTCTCGCCCACTTCCTCTAGAGCAATGATCACCGTTCCCGCTCCTGTCCAACAGAATTGAATTCAACCCTAATCCAAAAGATCTGATCCAGCCAATTGAGTATCCTGATAGGTATATGCCTGTTAGATATCCTTTATCAGGAATTTGTATGTTTTGATTAGGGTTGAACCCAAATTCTGTAGGAAGGTCACTGTTCTGATCATTGCTCTAGAGCTTCTGCACCTGCTTTCATGCTTCTCTGAAACTCGCTCTCTAACTCTTTCTCTTTATCTGTTTTTCTTACTGTGGGACTGCAAGGTTTTCCCCTCTCCTCTTGTATACTTATGGCCTCTGGTCCTTCCTTTGTTGGTTGCTGGGCTCTGAATCTGCTTTTCTGGTGCTGCTTTGTGGTCGGTGAGTTTGACCAGTCCTGGATCTGCCCTCTTTAGAACGTATGCTAAAGGGGGCTTGATCTTTCATTTTTCCTTTGCCTTGGTTGCAAAAGTTTTTAGTTCAACTGAAGTCTAGGTGGGGCTTGGGAAGCGTGTTAGTACTTTTACTTAGTTACTACTTAGTTGGGATCAGGGTAGTCTCATTTTTGTGTGCTGTTTTGCGGGAAAGTATTTAGTACTTTTAGCACTTAGCTGGAAACAGAGTGTTGTTTCTGTGTGATATTTTGTAATTTATCTGCAGTGTTCTTAAGATAGTTGAATCTGACAATATCACCTCACAGTGATATAGTAAACCTATAGGTAAGGTAAAAAAAATATCGATCTGCAGTGCGTGATGCATATGCTTTATATACCAATGTAATACTTAATGCTATTATTTATTCTGGTCTTAACGCCTAAGAATAACCCAAATATCCAGTAATTCTTATACAGGATGTCACATTACATGTCAAGAATTGCCAAGATCAATACTACTTTTCATTCCACGATGACTTTATAAAGTCAAGAAGCTCATCGGTTCTTTTTCTCACATAAGAAACCATTTTCAGTCATGTTTATTCATGAGTCACTAAGCATGTAAATGGATTAGAAAAACCGGAGAGGCCATGCTCCCTGTGTAGTCACTCTTTGACTTCAGCTCTACAAAATAAGAGCAGTAATATTCTTATCCTAATCCTTTTTCTTTTAATTTTCATGTTCATATGTTTAGAAGGGAAAATTTATTCCACAATGCAGTTGTTCCTGCTTCAGCGAGTCTGCTAGCATGCTGTATTGTATGGTGCACAGTTAATCTTGATTATGGTTTCCTAAATGAATGAAATGTAATCAGCTATGATATTGGTCAGGTCAGTCGAAGATAGCTGATTGGTTGTGTTAGATTACAATTGATGTTAGGTAATGTTAAATATTGACGCTGATACCTTAGAACACAACTTCCCCATTCATATGGTTTTTTTTTCAACTTTGGATTTTGTTGCTTGCAGTTATGCTTTTTTTTTACTGGTGTAGTGAGTCAGCAATTATGTTAAATAATGATGGTTTGAGCAGTCAGCAGTATAATTGCAAATCTGATTTAATCCAGTATTCTATTATCCTGCCGTATGAACAGAACAGACAGATATTCTGATATCTTAACTTTGTGACACTGATTTTGAATTTTTCAGCAAAGCATACAATCTAGTGGTCATTTAAATTACATTTTCGAATTTT
Source organism: Chrysichthys thysi (assembly GCA_030068315.1). Taxonomy (NCBI): domain Eukaryota; kingdom Metazoa; phylum Chordata; class Actinopteri; order Siluriformes; family Claroteidae; genus Chrysichthys; species Chrysichthys thysi. The sequence continues at coordinate 9,071,673 of JAQLOM010000004.1, forward strand.
GAAAACTGATCTTAATTTGGACATTGTAAAAAAAATGAAGCCTCTTAACCCTTGGTGTGGGGTAAAAAGTTTTCCAAAAACTGTATGTATGTACAGTATATATATGTATATATAAGAAAAGTACATATATTTATGATGCAACATAGCAACATTTATTTATGATGGGAGGAATCCATGTGTTTCTACGACCTCACTGAAAGGCATGGGGGGCCATTTTGGATGCCCATTGAAGTTATCCAATATGGTTCTTTGGGTTAAGAAACTTCTCAACTGGTGTTACATTAAAAATACTTAACTGTGCAATATGCATTCTAAGACTTCTGTGTGTGTCCTAACTCTTGACGTGGCTTTCTCTCTCATAGACGTTTGCTGTGTATATAGCAGGATAATTTGTGTTTCAGCGGTTGTATGTATCAAGTCCCTCAAAGAACGCATGCTCATAGTAAATTAGCTCTATTCTTCAATGCCAGCACAACTGTCTATGGACAGCGAGTTGATTCTAGGTCAGTTCTCATTTTTAAAGAGGTGTGATACCCATGAGCCATGGTGTGCAAAGTGGATGGACACTGTGTTTGACCCAACTGTAATTGATATTTTTAGCTAGTGTTTGATCCAATGAAGCGAAGGTATTGGATTCATTTTTTCGCACTTGGTCTCCCCACAAATTTTCCTTTTGTAATTCTGCAGAGTGTTTGAAATGCAACACGATTCATTAGAAAAATTAGCCATGTCCTTAATAATAGAATTGCACAGTTGTGATGGGAATACAGACGTGGAAGCTGTCAGTCAAATACTGTAGATATATACCATATACTGTATGGTAACAGTTTCAGAAATACTACTGTATCATTTGTTAGGTGTTTTGTACCTGTCTGATTATATTTCAAAGGTGTGAAATTTCTCTGCTCTCTGTGTCTCTCCATGCATTTCTTGTCTGGCCTGGTCATATTTTTTTTTTTTTTTTTTTACCATTAACCCTTTTAAAAATAAGAAGCATTTGGTCAGTCTTATGTCCCTGACTGTAGGTTCATATTTAATTACTCACAGTTATTTACCTACAGTGGTTTAAGTCCATGAGTATGTCTGTTAGCATTCAGTGGATATAAAGTCTTCACACCTCCTGGCTAAACTGCAGGGTGCGCTTTTTTTAATGTAAAAAAAAACAGAAAAAGAAACCAAGATAAATCATGTCTACTTTTTCCACCTTTAATGTGATACAGTAGGTGTAAAATAAGTAGAAATGTTTTCAGGGAAAAGGGAAAAGAATAAGTATGTAATATAGAACAGATTGGTATTTGGAGCTGTTTATGATTCCCTTTGCCTCAGTGGGTTCCAAAGTTCCTTCCCAGGGCCAAATGGGAGGGGGAGGGGGTAAATGTAAAAAACGCTGTTATTTCTATACCATCACCTGATTTTTATGTAAATACCCTCAAATTTAATCCAAAAGCTAAAGGTTTGAAGCTGAAAGCATTTAATTTAAACTCCCATATGTGCTGCACACACATACACAGGAAGACATGCAACCCTATAGCATGATGCCGCCACCACCATGCTTTTTATGTCTTATTTTTGTGCCAAACATAAAATATACTTTAGAATTATGCCCAAAAATTCTACCATGGCATCGTCATTCAACACATTTTGCCACATGGTTTGCCAAAATGTAGTAGGACTTGGACGGAGTCCCGTAGCCGTCCTTCCCTGTAGCCCAGACATAGTTCTCACATGCAGGGAGTGACCAGTGTGTGCCAGGTATTCCTGCAACTCCTTTAATTTCACCATAGGTCTCTTGGCAGCCTCACTGATAAGTTTTTGGTCTTGTCCTGCTATAAATTCTGGATGCACACCCTGTCCTTAATAATGTCACTGGGGTGCCCATATTCTCCACGTACTGTTTAATACCATGGCTTCAGCACTTGTAAGGAACCAAACAGATGTCAGGAAAATCCTTCAGAAAAACTTTTGTTGATTGCTATATCACATTAAAGTTCCGAAATGATTGACCTTGGTTTAATTTTGTTACATCACAAAAACATGCAATTTGAGCAGGGCTGTGTAGATGTTGTATTTCCTTCTTCTTTCCTTTTTAAAATTTGGCTCACAGTGGGTTTTAATTAAATATAAAGGAAATGTGTGGTTCTTGGATTTGTTTTTGTAAAGCATGCTTTTCCTAAAGTTTTCCTTTCTGCTAAAAAAAAAAAAAAGAGGAAAAAAATTCCTAAAATCTACTTTAACTCTGCAGCTTTGAGGCGTGTTATGTACTGTGCATACTCAGGCCAGCAGAGAGAGCTATACGTCTACCCATTGACTGTATGGCAGACTATGTGTGTTTGTGTTTGTGTGAGAGGGAAAAGGGAGGGAAAGAGAGGGAGCGCCCTCTCAGCGGGAGTGTCACAGCTCAGCACGGGGCAGAACGCCAAACGCAGAGTAAACCACAGTCCCTGCTTCATCGTCATAGCAACCCTGTGACATTTAAACCCCTTCACTTCTAATCTTGTGCTTTTAAAAACCTTATCACACAGTTATGCCAACTCGGGCATAACTTTAATGAGACAAAACTAGTAGTGTTGTCTATAAATAAAATACAGGTGTTTCAGTTAGAGCACAAACAAGCAAATGTGTTATTTGCTCCCAGACTGAAGCAAATGCACATTGAACACCGGCAGCTGTGAGAAAGGGGTGTTTTTTCGTACTTTTTTGCGATATAATTCAAGATTTTAACCATATAAATTTTTTCCCTTGCTGCTTGTTTTATATGTATACTAAAATGCATTCTATCCTCATGCTTTTTGTTTTTCAGACTATTGTTTGCTCACTGTCTGTTTTTTTTTTCACATGACTGTGGAACCACAAACTGACCATAAATTTCAGACGACTTATTCTTAAAAAAAATATATATAGACAGTTTGGGTTTTTACGAGTCTAGCAAGGTTTTGGACAAATGCTCACAGAGTTTGAATGGAGTTTGCCATGGGTATTATATAATTACATTTGCCTTTAACCCATAAAGGCCATCTGCCACCTTGTGCAAAGCACGTATTGGAGAGTGTGTGAATTTTGTGGCCTTGTACATGCAATGGGTGTATTTAGGTGAGCTACAATGTGGGTCATGTGACCTGAGCTGTTTGGAGGAATTAGTGTGTGCGTGTGTGGAAGAGGCATTTATTCTGTCTGTACTCAACACCCAAAAGTTTTTTTACTTCACTGCTGCTAAACTAAACTGCGGTTATGGGTTTTACATGGCTGACGTAAGTATAGTACAGTATATATTCTTGGTCCACCTGGTGTCCCCCCTCTCTCTCCAAACATGTAAATGCCCATTCCTGCATCTCTGCAGTGACATATTCTCAGAGGAATTCTCAGCACCAGCAGGTTTGTCACTAATATCTCAAAGGGTTTCACTTGGCCCTGTTGGAATGGTCTGTTTAATCTGGACCATCTTAATGCAGTCACTGACACCACAGCCACTGTTCACATTGCAAACTATTTGCATTCCTTACATATGATGAATATCAACATTCTGTCAATAACATATGTTGCATAGCAACACATCTGCACAGTTATCAGTGTCGAAACCTCAGGGTCAGAAAGAATCCTGCTGAGAAGGGAGCAGGGCCTTGTCCGAGTGATAACTTTGTATATTTTGAATGCCATGTTACAGACCTGTGTATCGGCACTGATCTGACTTGACTGTTTTATGTGACACAGATAAGATGAAAAAAGCACAATTGAAGAATAGGCAAGCACTCATGCTCCACTTTAGATGAAACCCATCAACAGATGTTGCAGATGGACTTTGCCAAGGACTGGCTAGTAAACAGACAACCCGGCCTTATTAATACTGACAGTGATTTTCCAGCATACACAAAAATGTGGGAAAACATTGACACTTAAAAATATATATATATTTGTTCGCATCGCTCGTCGTGAAACAGATTAGAACTGGGGATCCCTGGAGATAGAAATGATGAACACATTATAGTAAAACATTGATACTACGAGACACAGCACTGATGAATTGTAACATATTTGGTTTTTGGGTTTTGGTGTGTTCTACTTAATATAAGTAAATGCAAAAGTGTGAATAACAAGCAGAGATTGTTCTGTGTTTCCCTCTGTCTTTCCTACCATTATTTTTCATCTGGGGTTTTCTTTGGTTTATAATTATTATTGTATAATTATTATATATTTAGAGTGTATCTGGAGTCCATCTCTATCTCGCCTTTGTCTGAAGGCAAAAAGTTTTTCTTCAGCTCAGTTTTGGTCAGTGACACTCCAACTTTTGCTTCTTGAGCGTGCTTTATGGCTGTCAGTACAGATCATCTCAAATCCTGGAATGCTTCCTAACAATTAATGCTCTCGCTGCCTACAGAGGGAGGCCAAGCTTATCTACCTCATCTTCCTCTCCAAAGAGTGTGAAGCATATTTTGTCACTGAGAACATGGGTGTGCTGAGAATCAGCATCTTCAGCAAGGGCTACATGTGACTCATGACCCTCCCTGTGGTTTGTCATTACCGTGTTGCATGACCCACATTCATTATCCTCCAAAACCCAAAAGCTATGGCATTCTGAGAGCTTTCCTTAAGTGCAGCCATCAACTGCTTTCGCTGTCCCAGGGCTCAGACAGTATGCTTTAGTCATGCTGAGTGCTTCTGTGTGCTAGGTGGTGCTGTTGTTCTCTTAATGAGCCTAATTAGAGCTGGGAGAGGCTACCAGAACAAACTACCAAAGATCCTTTACCTGCTCAATTGGACGAATGTTAACCATAAAGTATTAGATGCAAAATGATTTTGGTATTGTATTTCTTTGTATAACAATGAATTTAATAAGTGGGGCGATTCAGTGGTGCATGCTTTTCCACCAAGTTTTGCTTTGCACTATATTGACTTTTTGTGCTCTTTTGTTATGGCTCTAGCCAGTATGTGCATTAAGTGAATACCAGAGACTCTCCTCATTTGCTTTTTTTGCTCCTTTTGCCTGCATTAGTTTACCGTAATGCATGAGATTGCACAATGTTTGTTTTTTTTATTTTATTCTTTTTTTTTTTTTTGCTTGATAGCTTTGATTTAGCCATCAATGTAAGGTTAATCCTGTAAAGGGTAATCCAATAGAAGTGGAAGCATTTTGAGTGCC
>JAQLOM010000004.1:9138761-9153979 GCA_030068315.1 Chrysichthys thysi
GGGTTGGTATCGTGGTTGTGCTGTTGTCCGGTACTGGGTTGGTATCGTGGTTGTGCTGTTGTACGGTACTGGGTTGGTATCGTGGTTGTGCTGTTGTACAGTACTGGGTTGATATTCATGATATTGTGTGACTGTACATTTGTAGAAAAGTTCTATAAACAAGAAGGTAATATCAAGTAAGTGATATTGTGGACATAATATGGCTAAATAAGAGCACTGACTCACTTTATAGCACAACACTATGGCTGGCTAACTCTCAGTGATTTGTGCGTTCCAATTAAAGGTGCTTCCAGTGAAATTCCCTTCTTGTTACCTTCCTGAAAACTATCATTTGCTGTGTCTGGCGATGATGTCTCTAAATTTAGTGAGATTAGTGGACCAGGACTAAATGTTGTATAATGGAGGACATGCAAAAGTCCATATAAACAGTTACCAGAACTCAAGGTCGACCCAGGAACCCTGGACTGCAAGATACAGTACCTTGTCGATCAAACGTGTTTACTAAGGTATTTATTTACAGCCCCATGAGAAACTGAGAGTGGTGAGCCCTTAAATAGAGAGATTTAGGAATTTGATGTAACACTTATCTATTTTCATATGTTTAAAACCTTAGACATGCTGTCAGGGAATAGAGTAGCAAGTGGTACATTTAGTGCTATCATTTAGACTATCTTAAGTATGATCAGCATAACACAGAGAGGAAGCAGATAGTAGGACCAAGGTGTAGCATTTATCGAGGAGACCAATACTAATTCCTGCACCCATTCATTTAGTATAATGTGTTTTTCGTTAGAGAAAAGGCATTGCCGTCTATTTAAAACACATGATGTCAAACACAAAGGCATGTACATATGCATTGAGAGATAATATATGTTTTGTAGACTAATAATTCTTTGTATACATACTGTTTTGTTTTGTTTTTTGCTTAAAAAAAAGCTCTTTTCTGTCCATTACGTTCTGATTCAAGGCCAACTTTAAAGCTTATCATAATAATACTGAAGGGAATTTAATTGTCCATAGTAATTTGAGTTGACATCTGCCATAAAAGACCTCAAAAAGAATGTGTTGAGGACAAACAGCTTGAGTCACACCAGGCTGCCATAACATGTTCATTATTTCGGTATATGTGTAAAAATAATGAAATAAAAAATAATAAAACATTTAGAAAACGAGCTGGGGGAGGTATATACTACTGCTTTTGCTAGTCAATCAGGCTTTCTTTCTTGTTGTTATGAATGGTAATTTAGCAACAGATATTTGTAGAAAACAGGACATGAAGGTTTGTACGTCTCTGGCCTTTGACAAACAGAGTAGAACTAAGCGTCTCTAATTTCACAGCTGTACAGCTGTTGAATCAGACTTTGACTCTGTGGTATTATACTTTATACCTCTGCTTTTTTTGCTGTTCCATTTATAGATCCTGCAGTTTGTCCATATGGCAAGTCTGCCCGAATCAGCACAGTCCATACTAATTAGAAGGACAGAATTATGAGAAGCGTGAAGTTGATCTGTTATGGATTTGAGTTAAGATTGGATTTTAGTTAAAAATTTGATTAATATATAGCATCCAGATACCAGGAAGGTAGATAGAGTCGTCAACATCTGGAGACATGGATACTTTCTTTCAGAATCAGCAATGAACCATTTAGAATATTTTTCATTATTCTACTGAAGAGGAATTAGAATGAAACCAGTCTGTGCTAAATTTACAGCAAACACATACTTTGGTCTGAATATTTTTGCACATTACAAATTGAATTGATGACAAGTGAAGGCAGGTTGGTGTATTGCTTTGCTGAATTTCTAACCATCATTAAAGTAAACTTATAGATGTGTTGAAAAGGCTATGATTGTTTTCAAAAGTCATAGATATTCCTGCTGAAATAATAACAGGCTTAGTCTCCCAAACAGGCCAGCAGAGCCAGACCCCACAGGCATTGTCTTCTCTCAGCATTCACTGAGCACCTAATCACTGCAACTCCTCAGTTAATTGCTAAAGTGTGAACTTGCTTCTCTTATTGAGTTAGTTTCTTTCTTGGCTGTCTAAGATCTTTCAGATAAAGTATTTGAAAAACAAATTCTAAGAGAGAGAAATAAAGGGCTGAAATTAAATGAATAATATCTGTATCAGGATTAATGAATCATTTGATTTAGAAACTTAATGAAAGAAAGGAAGCTGTGTAATGACCTATGTTGATGGGAGATCACAAACCGGTCAATCACACACAAAAAGGTTGCCTTATGCGTGTTTTGCTGCATGTATATCCAATGTCAATAAAATATGCTCGGAATAATGACCACCAATATTAATATCTCTCAGAACAGATTCATTGGAGCCCTAAAAAGATATAAACAGGGTGGTTACATAATAATAAATGTCATTATTTCAATTTGGCAGAATTATCCATTGAATGAGTTCGAAAGCATGTGGCCCTGATCACTTGAAAGGCTTCTAATTAATTAGAAAATAATAATAGACAGCTTTTGAATCTGAGTGACTGCAGCTGTGGATAAACAGTCGCACATGGAGCAACATTTATCTGAACTTTCTGTTACAGAGTTGACATTTGTAGTGAATATAGTTGTGTTGAAGCCTACTTGCCAAAACCTTTCTGTGTGGGGAGATTTCTTAGACCACCATGTTGAACTGTTGAAAGCTCAATAGCCATGTCTGCTTCACGGTGGAATAAAACCTGTCTGGCAGTGTTTGTACAAGTTTCGGATACTTCTTTTGCATTTGTGGGAGGTTCCTTGTATGTTTACCTTTGCACTATTAAAAGCTTGATCTTTAAGTGAAAGCCCAGAGTAGTTGTCATTGGTTCTTTATTCAACCAGTATGTATGTACTTAAATTATTGTTGAAGAGGAATGCTTGACACGCCTATGTGACGAAACCATGCTGGCAGACATTCAGGATTATAAGCAATTATGCAGCAGTAACAGCAGGAAAAGGGCATTATTCAAACTTAGAACAAGCTTGTCTAAGAGCCGAAACTCCTAATTCTGCAATGACAGATTTCATACAGACAGACACATGAAAGAAAGAAGGAAGAAGAAAAGGGGAGGGTTTGTGGTTTTTGTGAATGATAAATTGTGCAATCCCGGAAACAATTCTTTAATCATAGCTATGTGTTCCATATGTGGCAGGCTACTTGCTGTTGGTTTAGGCAATATTACGTGCCAAGAGAGTTTACACAGGCCAAGATTTTGCCATTCATAGGCCATGAATGCCCCACCCTTGGCTGATGTACTGCAAAAAGGTAGCCAATTAATAAATAAACAACAACTTAATAATCATTTTGATCATCATGTTTCACTTTCATGATTTTATATTTACTAATGATGCAAGAGAATGCAAGATCCTGGACTTATTGCATGCTAATATTAAGGACACATGTAGCACTATCACAATACTGTCTCTAGGAATATCTGGTCACACACTGTTTTTGAGCTAAAGTCTTTTTTCAGCAGTTGCCCATTTCTACCAGGATGAAGCAGACAAGGAATGATAAGAAATTTGTTAAGGTTGCCTGGCCTTGGAGAGAACTTGGCACTTTATTGAAGGATCTAATCTTTAGTCTCTGCATTACAAATGATCTCAATGCACACTGAAATGTACCTAATTAAAAATAAAATAAAATTAAAAAAAATCTCTCCTTCTTTTAAAATATTTCGAAATTCTGAAACCTTCTGTTTACGTACGATTTTGAAGAAAAAAAAATCTCAGGTTGTAGACATGGTCTCAGACTTTTGGACCCCACTGTAAGTCTGACAGTAACTGATTCACCATAAACTTGCACATACCTTCAATAAAGGATAAAGATAGATGCCCAATAGAATCAGAACGTAAACAATAAACAAGTATTTAAAATGAACATTAAAAAAAATGTGTGCTTTTGATTTGTCCTAATTTAATGGTATAAACTGTAACTCAACGTACACAAGACTCTCCACATGTTCCATGCAAATAACAATGCATTAACTGTGAAAATGTGTATTGTGTTGTTGTTGGTGGTGTTGATGTTATTAAAAATAAAGACAAAAAAATAATTCTAAGTCAGTAGGAAAAAATTATTTGATATCCCTGAGCTAAAGTGAGTTGCACTAACAATTCTCTAGTACAATTTTACAAGCAGATTTGTGTTAGGGGTGTTGGCTAGGAATTGGCAGGAATTTTGTAGACATACATCAGCCCAGATAAGCTGGCTCAGGTAAGTCAAATGGCATCATGCTCCAACTTCAGGCATGAACGAAGTCTGCTTATGGCGTGACTGACAGGAGATAATCAGCCAATCAGGAAAGTGTGTGAACAAATGACATTACAAAATCTTTTCCCACAAGCTGGAGAACAAAATACACAGAGAACAAAGATGGAGTAAAAGTAAAACACATCAGCAACAACCAGGCGTAACAGTTGTGCTTTCTAAACTATACGGATTTAGCCAGCGAGCAAGAGTTAGCAAGAGATGTGTATTGTATCGGGGAAATTCCCTACATTCAAACTACAGTCTGGAACTGAACAACACACTGTGAGGTTATAGCTGGGAAATCCTTTCCCCTTCAGCCGTAGTTGATTTTAGCTAGCTAGCTAATATAAGGTGACTGGTTAATTCTGTGTGATATGTGTTGATTACGTCCTTACAGAACAAGCACACTCACACAACAGGCAACACATGATAACGTTCTGTTGCTACTGAATTGGACAAATTCAATAAGAGGTAACTAGTTGATGCTAGCTAAAATACAAGACAAAGGACAAAAGAGGTTTTGATCTTTCATTCAAAATTGAAGTGCACAATTGAATTATTTTATTCTCATAACACTTCTGTAATATTGAGGCGTTGAGAGCTGGTAATAGTCTACCATACTATGCATACATATGCAGTTCTTCTATAATTAACTTGCAATAGCATTCTTAATCCAAAGGGGGTTAAATGAAATAATCTCAAAAATCAAATATCGTACACCCATTGCTTTAGACATGATGCTAATCTAAAAAAAATCTGTTCTAGAGTTTAGGAGCAATGTAAAAAAAAACTTTTCTGAAGTAAACTAAACTAAACTAAAGCTTCCTTAAAGAGGCAGCATGGCCGTTAGTCAGCAGCAGATGTCATCCAGGATGGTTTTTTTTTTTTCTTTTACTTTGACTGTGTTTCTCAGCTATTAAGACATAGTTTTAGAAAGGTTATATGGGAAGCAAACTGTAGCTTTTGGTTAGTTGTAAAGCTCCAAATCTCCAAGTCAAAAGGAGAAAGGATCCTTGTGCAGAAGGTTTAATATAAATTGTATTCCCACTCCAAAGTCCATGCATAAACACAGTATCATACACAGTAGAATAAATCCAAAACACAGACAGTCATGGGGAAATGTCGGCACACAAGTAATCAGAGATACAGTACCTAGAATAAAGAACAGTCCAAAGTGGGAAAAACTACAATGGAATGTCAAGATCAAACACTGAAATCAGTCTGGATATAAATGGTTCAGAACTCAGTCATGCTTTCATGCCATGCGTATCATCCATGTGCTTTTGATATGCTCAAAACAGGAGGTGAAAACAAGTGAACCCAAATAATTGTGTTAATTTTCTTAAGAAGAAGGCACAGGGTGAAATTTCCAGGGTAACTATGGCAAAACAGCTCCCAATCTATTCTCATTTGTGCTGACCTCCATGACAAATGGATGTAAGAGATCTGGATGGTGAGATATGGGAGCGCTGGTGAAACTTCTTTATGTTCTAGAAAGCTTGAATGGCCTCCTGCAACGTTTTGAGAGTCCTGGGTTTTCCTTTTATGAGTGATGTTAGAGAGAGCACCACTGAGCCAAAACTTTAAATGAACAAAGATAAAAAATGAGCAAATCTTAGGGGTCTTTGCCTTTCTTTGGTGACTCAGGGTTGTTGGCAGTAAGTAACTATGTTGACTTTGGTTGTTGGTTGGACTCTGTTGGTTTGGTGCATTTCTAACCCAAGAACTTAACTTAAGATTGGTGATCTTCAGACTTTTCCAGTTTCAGCAACAGATTGTTATCTAAGAGCTTCTTGAGTACTGATAATACCTGATTGATAAGTACCTCAGAATGCTGTCAATGTACATGATTACACAGCGGTTGAAGATCTCTCTCAGGAGTGCATTCACAGATGCCCGGGAAACAGATGGAGCCTTAACTAAGACATGTGGCATAACCAAAGAGTCATAGTAACCTGACATTATGATGAAAGCCATTTTTTACCCTTTCTGATATGCATAAGGTTGTATGTGCTTCTAAGATCCAACTTGCTGAAAACTTCCTCCCTGTTCATGGGAACTTGATTATGACTGATTTCAAACCCTGATATGGCCACCACCTATTTTCCACAATGAATCTGTACACTGCGGTTCAGGTGGATGGTCATATTTAGCTTTGTGCCAGAGCCTCTTCACTGTAACCCTTCATAGCTCTTGTTTCAGGGTGAGAAAAAGAATAGGCATGATCTGTTTTGAGACACAAAACCAAACCAGTTATGGGTTCATATATGCGTCATGGAATTATTATTATATTATTATTGCCCTTCTTTTTGTACCTTAAGGCTTTCAATTTGAGTTGTATGAAAAGGTAGAGAGAGACCATTTCTAAAAATCCCGAGGGCTCCAGGAACTTAGCTCACCTTCCTTTCAGGAAATCATTTGGTCATAAGTTCAGCATTCCCAGGGAACCTAGAATGATAGGATTTTGATGTGAGTTTGTTATCATAAATGAGAGTGTTTCAATATGTAAGATGTCTGTGCGCATTCGAAGGGGAGTAGTGTGTTTTGTGAATTTTCCCCCTACCCAGTAGCATGCCATCTAATTCCTTGACACTTAAGGAGCCTGTGACAGGGACAACGGGAATATTCAACATTTTAGTAATTGTTACATCCATGAATTTACCACCTGCTCCAGAGTCAATGAGGGCTGGAAAGTACCTTGAATTTGAACACCAATTTTAGTGGCCGGTTTTGTCTGTTAGGCCTCGGTGAAAGATAGTCTTCATTCCATAACCGTTCAACTACAAGAGTGCGAAATATTTGTGCATAGTCATTCAATTCTTTCTCAAACTCTGCATATGTATTTCAGTTAAAAGCAGCGATTGCCCAGGTGTGTGCTCTTGAGATGTGTAGAGTGAGCATGCCAACATATCTAGAAGTGCACTTGCAAAGAAACACATTTGCTCAATGCAAGAGGAAGATCCAAAACACATTGTCAGTTATCAAAGGCAAATGTAGACATACAAGTAATCAGAGATATCATGAACAAACTACAGTCCAAGGAAAGAAACTGCAATGTAAGACAAAACACAGAAATCAATAAGTATATAAATGGCTCAAAACTCATTTGGATGAATTTGCAAACAGTAAGGCTTTGCATTACTTGTATTTTCCATAAGTTTTTAATTCCAAATCTGAAAATGGAAAAGATCAACAAGGAAGAGATTTTAAAAATTCAGGAGGAGGTCCATACTGGTGGTGAAATGGTGAATTGTCTGTGGCAGGAATGACAGATTTGCAGGGGTCCTAGATATGGACTAATCTAATGAATAGGAGGGATGATGGCACATGAGGAGTACGTATCAGTAATGGCTGTCATCAGTGCTTCAGCATCTTTGGGAATTTCTTTCAGTGCACTCTTTGCACATGATTTCATGTTTCTCACTCAATAGCAAAACCAAGTATCATCCTGTTTAGAATGTGAAATTAGTGCAAATTTAGTTTTGTACCTGAACAGCAAACTGGACTAGATAAACAACTGAGAAATACTGTTGGAAAATGTTCAGATTTTTCAACATACTGTATGCCAAACAGCCAACCATCTAATGTTATAGACAATGTACATTTGAGCTCAGAAGAACCGAACTCTCTGGCCATGAATATCTGATTGGTCACAGGTCTGGCCCAGGACGCACTGGAACTTATGGGTAAAAACAAAATTCATGCCAAATTAAAGGTTATAGTCAGTGCTAAGCTTTATATTACCATGGAACACCATTGCAAGTCACTAGAACACACTCCTGCGATTCTTTTCTGTCAGCTGCCATTTCAGATGAAATAATGCCTATTGCCCTCACCACTAGCCTGTGTAAATAGTAATGGGAGGTCAAAGGGAGTTAAGAAATAATAGAAGTCTGCCATGCCTGAAACTAGTAGTAGATCATATATTTGTTTTTTAATCACCAAACTATCTTCATCCCATGTCTTGTCATGGTGCTACAGAATACTATATTTAAATTCAAGATCCATATGAACATTTATCTGTTTGCCATCACTACTGTGTTAGGTTTCTGCTTTTATGCCCCTGAGGTATCCCTTTAATTCAGTTTGTGAGCTTTCTATTGTATTTGGGTTCATTAGTTGTTGAACCTTGAATGATTTATTATTTGTTTCCACTCTTTGTCCAGCCTGCCTGTTTTATCTGCCTATCTATATCCACTATGTTTTTTTATCCCACCTACTATGTATGTACTATGCTTATTTTTCCAGTTGGATTCTCTCTTGTGAAATGTTTGCTTTATTACATAAGCATTTGCTGGCTACATGGATCCAGCAGAGGTGACAAGGTAGAAGTTATACCAAGCTTTTGGTCCACTCATATATAACTGCAGGTAGAACTTCTTCCCCTTCACTTTCCACAAATTGTTGCTCCTCGTAAATGATACAGTGGATCTCCTAACCAATGTCACAGCTACCCTAATGCAGTCCCTACATATACAAGACACCCTGATATATTTTGTATAGAGACTGGCAAAATTTACTTTGTGGTCTTTTTCTTGACAGCGAGAGCAAGGGATTAGACTACACCCTTATGGGCTGAAAGTGGAGAGATATTGACCTCTGAAACACAGTTTCTCAGCTACTTCAAAGCAGTATTTAATCACCTCCTGCAGGCAAGAATTTAGGGTCACAATTTCATGACAGGGCATTCAGTCTGCTGAAGAATTTCAGACCCTGAGTCCTAGTAGTGGGTGGAGTGAACCTGCTCTACAATGTGTTGCAAAAGCCTAATCACGGTATTACATGGGGAATCTCTGACCCGAGAACTATACATCGAGGTCTGCTGGGATATGATGGGGCATCCACTGTTTCTCAGGCAGAATCTGATGAGTATAAATTCCTGTATCTTAACCAAGCATCACATTTTTTTTGCTTGGTCTGCTGACAAGGAACAGTTGAGAATAGCCAAAATATTTGGCAAACTCAGCCTACAAAATACGTACAGTCTGGTTACAGTCTGGTTATAGGAAGAGGATGCATAGGTGGCTATTGTGACTATCAAAGAAAACTATGAATACAGAGTCGCACCATAAGGGTGGACCACCATACTCCAGCTCATGTAAATGGGCTTTTAAGAGATAAATGGGTAATAACTTTTATTGGTAAAAAAAAAATTGTTTACCTCACCAGTTTGTAGGAACATTTACAGCATGTGCTACACAAGCTGATTGAGAACTAGTTGTAGGGGAAACTAATTATCAAGAGTGAATTTCAAATTTCCCTTTGGGGTGTATTGTATTTTCTATCCTCTTAAGGGGTATGTATGGAAGAGGCCGAGATTAAGCCTGTTTTGGGGTTGATCTAGCCCAGACCTATCAATGATCTACAAAGATGTTTAAGATTAGCAACTTCTATTGACTGTTCTTTCAAGATTTTAGCTCCTTGTACCCATCTCCATAAAGAGAGTACAAGGAAACTCTTGGTTCAAAACCACAAAGAAATGTGTTACGACTCACCATATACTGTGTCATCCAGACATCGCATCATTATGGTTTTGTGCACTGACGTCTTTTGTACGTTTAGCTGTGGTTACTAGAGTTCATCATTGGCTGATAATGTGTCCTTACAGAGATTATAAGATTATTTGAAATATTATGTCAGCTGACTGATTTAAGCAAAACTTTTATTATTGTTTCTATTGCCATTTGTATTTGCATTTTTGATGAGACTGTGGCACTGACATTTACCTACACAGTGCATTTACTGGTTTCACCTGCTTTCACAATGACCCTTTTGTTTAGTGTAGTGTTGAGGCTCAGTTCAGCTTTCCTAAAGATACCTGTGTGTTCCAAATCCGTAACAATGTCCTCCCTCCCACCTGTTTCCTCCTGATCGATGTGGTGGGAGTCTCCCACCTGGGCAACTGGGCCTCAGGGTCTGACGAGGCAATGATCCTGGCCCCTCGTCTCAGTGTACTGTGGCTGCAGGGAAAGGTGGGCATCATGCATCAGAGGAAAAGAAAGAAAGGGGGAGAGGAAAACAGAAAAAAGAGAAGGAGGAGGAGGCCTGCTGTCTTTCCTGGCCAGATCAAATTTCTACCCGTTTACACGGGTCACTGAACAGCTTTTCGCTTTTATCTTTGCTTCGTAACTCACATAAACACTCTCTCTCTCTCTCTCTCTCTCTCTCTCTCTCTCTCTTTCTCTCTTTCACACACACATGCAAATAACTTGGTTGGCTGGCCATGGCTGGTTATTTGTATTAAACATGGGCTGACATTTGTCACATGCATGTTTACGCAGTATTCATATGCTCCATTTAGTAGAAACATACACAGTGTGTAGGGACTCTTAATACAACCCCTTCCCCTGTGCTCACTTTTACAGTAGTGGTTTCTAAACTAACCCTATTCACCCCCACACTGCTATTAAATATATCATCAATCAACCAAAGGATCATTATTACAAACAAATAGGAGAAAAACACAACTACAGAGCAGTACACAGCTTAACTTGAAGAAACATACAAATCGTTCTGTATATTTGAAACACCAGAAGCATTTGAAAAGAGGACAAACTAGCTCTATTCTTAATGACTAAAATAGTTCCCTTTGTTTTAGCTCATATAAAATCCAAACAGCAGCATTTCACTTTTATAGTTTTGTTTGGCCTTCTCCAATGTAGGTGAGCTTCTCCACTGGTACTACCCTGCACATATACTCAGCTCCTCAGGCACTGGATTCCTGGTGAGGTCAGGTAGTCCGCACTGGGTCATTCAGTGTCATGTGTCTGAAGATCTAGACCCAAGTGCATACATTTGGCTATAAAATTGGTGAGGAGTGAACAGCTACATTAACCGTCACTTGAGATCCGACAGTTCCATTTACTTCATTTTCATCTTCTTTACTACTTGCCTATTTATGGCTGATAACCTGATGGTGAAATTTGCTAGCGGTACTCTTCTCTATCTCCCTTAAAGTTAGGTTACCACTTAAAATGTACCTCTTTGTGTGACGCTATCATCCTTAGTCATCTTGTTGAGGTTGCTTGTGTCACTTTGGTGAAGGGTTCTTTCACATCAGTGGCTAGGATTTGAAGTCACAACCTGCCAGTCCCTGGTGCAGAACCTCAACCACCGCTGACCCTGTGTAAGTTTATTTTCCTAGTTTCCTGTCTTTGTTTCTCTTTGAATCAGTCCATTTTACTTTTCTCAAACCCATCACTTACCCCCTTTCCTTTTAGTGGCTATGCTTGGAGTCATTCAACTTTCCCTATTCACTTAAAGTGCTTGTGTTCAAACTGGCCTGAGTGCTGAGTGTCACGCAAACATTGAGGAGCAGTGGGAGCTCCAGCACTGGGTCTGGACTACAGGGGGGCTGTGATGCGCCCACCATTGCAAACAGGGCTCCTCTTGTGCTCTTTAGGAGTCAGACAGAGCAACGCACTGACCTGGAAAGCAAGCCTGAGAGTGCAGCGTAACTCAAGGCTCGGGGTTCAGCTTACCTGCCTGGGCACCAGCAACAGTGGAGTGGAGTGCAATCTCCTCCAGGTTAGATTGCCCATTGTGATAAGGGCCAAATACCATATGGGAGTTGTTAAGCAATACTCCTACAACACAAGACAGAGATAACACACCGTCTAGAGCTGTGTGGACAAATCTTCGCTTGGTTTCTTCATGCTGTGCAAAATTTATCTAGAAGACAAAAAGGGGATTTCTGTAGGCATTTACATATATGACTACCGGTAGTTGGACCTTCTAGGCAAAGTATCTATATTTCCTGATTGACGGTACATTTATTTCTGTCATGTATCCTACTGTACAAAAACCGTAAGCAACCATTTTAAGGGCAAATTTTGTTATAGAATTTTTTTCTACAGAATTTCTTTGCATGTACCGAGACGTTTGCACAATGCTGAATGTGTAATATGCCTTTGTTATTCCTTTGTGTTTCCATATTGGTATGACAGACCTTCATCAGGAACAGTGGGAATAGGTTTTTTCCAGCAAGGCCAGCAAGTCCCAGATGACTTCCATATTATAATTTCAGTATTTTTTTTTACTTCTGTAGACTGATGGAACCTTTCAAGTGAATGAAAATGCTTAAAATATATTTGTGAGAACATGCTAACATGTATGCACACGTACCTAAAGTATGTGTGAGTCAATTGTGAAATAGAAGAGCTTAAAATGAAGGTCATATTAATTCTTATGAATCAAAATGTATTTTATATATGCCTCAAATCCCCCATGGAAATGCCTCCATATTATGGTAAGGTAAGTGTACAACATGTATCATGCTGTAAGATATAAGAAATAAATGAAGCCAGTGTAATAACCCCTCACTGAATTTGAAATCTCTCTGTGCTGTTTAGTTTCTTGAATATATTCGCTGAGCGCATGGGTGGAAATTTTTTTATCATGCTTAACTGATGAGCTGTACCACAAAGTATCTGCACATTAACTAAGTGTTAAGATTTTCTGTTCACATACTGAACATGACTTCATCAATGCTAAACGACTTATGACTATGACTTCACAGTCTATTCTATCTAATCTATCTAATCTATGCCCAACCTATGGTCACATGAAAATCTCTCATTATCATTGTCTTTTCTACTGCGCATGGACAAAATGCACTGGCAAAAACTGCACAAACCTAGGACCCACTGCACCACCATGCCACACAAATCCAAAGCTAAGCATGCCATAATAAGCCATGCAAGACCATCGCATGTGTAATTCCAGTCAATCTTTATATGATTTTACTTCACATTATCCTCTGTTGGGTGACATGGTGGTGTAGTGGTTAGCAGTGTTGCTCACAGAAAAAAGGGTCTGGGTTTGAACTTGGCAGCCCAGTGCAGCCTTTCTGTCCAGAGTTGGCATTTTCTCCCTGCGCCTGTATGGGTTTCCTCTGGGTGTGCCAGTTTCCTCCCGCAGCCCAAAGACATATAGATTAGGTCAACTAGCTACTTTAAATTCCCTATAGGTGTGAATTTGATAGTGTGTGGTTGTTCATCTCTGTGCTGACAATTGAAGGGATTGGCAGTCTGCCCGGGGTGTACCCCGCCTCTCACCCGACGTTAGCTGAAATTGGCTCCAGGTTTCCTGTGACCCTAACAAACGAGCAGGATAGATAACGGATGAATGAATAGATTTCATCTGTGAAGGCTTGTTTCATTCCAGAATGTTTGAAGGGTTATCATTAAAGAATGTTTATTTAATACCATGAAAGACTGAATTTGCAACTACTTGCATCTGATAATTTCACATGTTAGAGTGAAGCCAAGAAACACACCCTTATTACTCAGAAAAGACATGCATATACAGCAAGGAGTGATTCACACGTTCCAGGACCCACATATAGTGGCAGTGGACCTGTCCCCTGTCTTTTAATAGGTGTTTGTGGTTGTGTGCCTATATACAGGATGTGTGGGCAGGTAAGTCTTTACCTGGACACGACTGGAGAGTTGGAGTTTGGGTAATGTGAGTCTAGGATCAAGGTTATCTAGTAACTGGCTCTATGGTCTGTTTTTATCTTGGAGCTACTCAACCTGTTATGGAGAGCCCTTTTCAATGCTTCAAATTTCACCCCACATCAAAGTTAAGGATTATTATTCACAATGTCACATGAGTATTTGGCAAGCATCAGGATTTCAATCCATGTTCTCCTTCTGCCTCACGGCACTGCAAGGTCCATTGGGTATTCAGCTTGGTGATTAAGCCTGTGCCTTGAAAGTTCAAGTCATGTCAGCCATGTGTCGTGCAAAATTGTTTTGGTGTCCTCTCACATTTGGAAATTTCACAAACATCAGTCTCTGCCAAGCAGTTTCTGATAAACCAATGCAGGAGTACTGGCCCGAGGGTGAGCATGTTTATAACCCCCAGCCAGAGTCTATGGGCTTTGTAATTTAAAAGCAACCCTCTTCTGAATTGAAGAGAGGATAGATAATTATGAGGTGTAATAGGTGGAAACCTCTCAAAGTGTTGTAGAAATACAATTCAGCCAACTTCAAAATGTTAAGCATTTTTGATAGAGAAAACCAAATAAAATATAAGAAGCCACACTGATCTTTGCTGGTATGATGCAACAGTTCATAGAGTGAGTGTATTTATACAAACACATGAATGAATTATTAACAAGTAGAGCTGTAGCAGCTGTTCAGGCAAGGATGTGGCCAACATTCATTCACGTAATGAAACTGAAAGCAATTGTTTATCCCAAAGACCGGAAATGGGCTCCTAATACAAACCATGTTTCTGCTGCATGGCTGTTCAAGTATGATCCGTAGTTAACGTGGACATACATCTGTAACAATTTGAATAAATTCATGTGAAATGTTATGGATTAGAGTGATTTTATCCAATTAATCACCAATAATCTGCCTCACTCGTTCAAGTTCAAAATCCCATAATATCTAACAAGACTGTCTGTCTTTATTGATATCTATTTCTGTTTAATACTTCTAATCATTCAGTCAACCAACAGGCTGAGGACAGTAAGTAGTTTTAAATGACATGAATTTATATGAAATCTCACTTCCATCTCTAACTCTCTGCAAAAACAGTCACTGGTGTAGTGATTGCACTGTGTACCTAATGATCTATCTATGAGTGAAATTTTCATTTGTACACCTTAGTGCTTAGCAATAGGAGGAAACTGCATCATCATCTTTTGCTTTTAGTCCTTTAATTAAACTTGTGAGGGCACATGTTGTTCTCTGATTAAAAGCAGCAAATAGCATGGCAATGAAATAAAAACAAATCTCAGTTTATAATTCTGCCTGGGGGTGCACCGATACCACTTTTTTACAAACCGATCCGAGTATGAGTATTTTTATTTGTGTACTTGCCGATACCGAGTACCGATACCGATATTTCTTAAATTGGATTTCCATGAAAGTGTAATCAATTTGGAGGCAGGTTTAATTTGCTCTTTTGCAGATTATAACAAGCCTACTAAGGCTAAATACAAAAATGATTAACAGAAGGC
>JAQLOM010000004.1:9159310-9171916 GCA_030068315.1 Chrysichthys thysi
CACAGAAAGGCACCCGTGCCAAACCCGGGGCTCGAACCCAGGACCTTCTCGCTGTGAGGCGACAGTGCTAATCACTCAGCCACCATGCCGCCCCCATTTTCAGGTCTCTCTTTTTAAATGTGCATGATCCATTTATTATTTATATATGTTCTGGACCTGGAGATGAACGACTATATGCACTTAGAGCTCTTTTGACACTGTTTGTGCAAATAAATCAGACTTTAGCTGTAGAATTAAGCAGCAGGAAGCCACTTTCCATGCTGATCAATGATTCTCCTCATTCTGTATGCAATATTTTGCACATGCCCCCTGTATTATGAGATATGTGCCAAAATTCACTTTGTGAAATGGAGGTGTTATAGTTTTGTTGGGTTTTTTTTTATTTACCGTAGCTGAGTTGTGATTTAGATTTTGCTGATGTGTTTAATTGCTTTGTTTTCGATTAAGTGTCTCTCAGGATTTCTAGAATGATGTGTGCAGTTTGTGGTAGCCATTATACCATTACAGCTGACTTAAATTAAACCTGTGCTTAAAACAAGAATGTTATCTTAAACCACAGAAGAAACCACAGTGTTACTTTCTTAAGAGATCCATATGGTGACATGCATAGAGTTTTACAGCAAAAACCTCTGCTGTGTCTGAGGAATAACAGTAAATGAAGCTGTTTGGGTTGAATCCCAAACTACATTCAATTTAACTGACAGAATAATAAAAAAGATGTTTAAAAACACTGCATGAGCACCCTGCTGTCTGGACTTTCCAGTTTCTGTAATGAACACTTGAGTTTGGTGGTTCAGAGATTTCAGGCGGTGGTTCAGTATGTGCTTTTAATTAAATGTAATCGTCTACAGCCTCTTAAGAACTTCCACATTTACTGTTCTAAAGCTACTGCTATAGCTCTGACCTTTTCAGTCTATTTTATTATTGCTAAACTGTCAGTTAAAACATCCCATTTATTCTCCTAATCATCAGTGGTTGCAAGGTGAAGTAAAGTAATGTCATTGTATTTTAACATTGTTTTTGGATGTTCTCATATTTCTGTACTTATTGATTAACATACATCTGTATGGTAACATAAATCTTATCCATAACAAATTACAACAAGTTATTATGCCGTACATAACACCTTGAATACCTATCGTAAGTATCATAAGCCTGGATAAATACAATATGTAAAGTGCTGTGAAGTTTTCTTCTGTCTGAAGTAGTGAGTTTGTACACAATTTTTCCCAGTGTATATTTAGTCAGATTTTATTATGGGTCAAAGTAGTAGACAGAGTCCTGTGGGAAAACCAACAAAAATGTTTGCTCTTTTTTTTGACTATATAGTATCAATTTTGCAATCTTTAGATAATTTATCTCCCGGATAATGCAACCAAATTGAAGGGTAAATTAGAATTAGCTGTTTGAGTGCTCTGGTAAATGAGCAGCCCTGATGTGGACCAACCCTGCCCAAAATAAACTGAACAATTTTAAAGTTAATGACAGCATGGAGGTTGTAAAAGTAATGCATACAATGCCACAAAGAAAATAAATTCCTTAAGAACTCTACAAAAAAAGGTGTTGAAGCCTGCATCAGTCTACAAAAGATTACAAAAACAAATAAAAAAAAGTGTCTGGGGCTCCACCAAACCACAGTCAGGGCCTTATTGTCCAGCTGGAGAAAGTCGTCTCTTGTCTCAGCTAAAGTCAATGATCATGACTTTATTATCAGAAAGGCACTGTGGTCCATGGCACAGTGGATTGAACCACTGGACACATTGAACCATTGGGCTCTAGGAAGAACACTCATGCTCAAGTTTGCCAAGAACAACATGAATGATCCTCAAGAATCGTGGAATAATGTTTTATGGGCAGATGAATAGCATGTCTGGGAAAAACCCAACACTGTATTTCATACCAACCTCATATGAACAGCCACGCACTGCGTTGGTAGTGTGATAGTTTGACAATGCTGTGCTGCATCAGGACTTTGACACATTGCCATCATTGAAGGAGCCATGAATTCAGATCTGTATCTGAGAAGTCTACAGGAGAATGGCAGGCCATCCATTTGCGAGCTGAAGCACAGTGAGGTCTTGCAGCAAAACAATGATCCTAAACACACAAGCAGATCTACGTCAGAATTGGTGAAAAATATGAAAATGAAAGTTCAATGGCCTCATCAATGTCTTTTTCACACTTTTTGAGTGCTGTATGACTTTGGTTAATAAATTCATGAAGTGTATCATGATATTTTGGGTTTTTTTTCTTAGGATTTAGTTGAGGTCTTCATGATATTCAGTGTAAAAATGCTGTGGAAATATACAGTATAATACTAGAGAATAATGTAACTTTAGAATGTCTGAATAACACTACATGTTATGTTTTTCTAATTGTACATAGGTATTTATAAAGGATCATGAACACATAGTATGTATATTCATAGTAAGTATTTCCTTTTTCATCAGTATTAACATGATTTTTGTTTACTCTCTTCTGGAAGGTTTGCATCAGGAGACTCAAGTATATTGTGGATAGATGTGACGTAGTGGTTAGCACTATCACCTCACAGCAAGAAGGTCCTGGGGTCAAACTGGGCCCCTTTTCTGTGTGAAGTTTGTATGTTCTCCCCGTGTCTGTGTGGGTTTCCTCTGGGTACTCTGGTTTCCTTCCACAGTCCAAAGACATGCACAGAGCGGATTAGGCTAATTAGCTACTCTAAATTGCCTGTAGGTGTGATTGTCTCTGTGGTGGATTGGCGATCTGCCAAGGGTGAACCTTGCCTCTTGCCCGAAGTCAGCTCCAGCTTCCTCCCGCAATCCTGAACAGGATTAAGCAGCAAAAGAGGAGAGTGAGTGAGTAATTGTAACTAGTAAAATAGCCTGTACAATAGTCAGAAGGACTAACATTAACATCATACTCTTTATGTAGAAGATTCTTTTATAGTTAATGACATCCAGCTTAATCTCTGGTGGTGTAAGTCTGTTCTCCCACGAGTGTGTGCTGCATCTATGGTGCAATCTGTGTACTGAACTCCTTATGTTCCCTGCTCTGCTATGGCTAACAGCTGTGAAATGGGGATTCGGGAAGGGGAAAACGTGAAGTCATTATCCAATTTGGAAACTGGGAAAAATTTTACAGCTCTTTTTGAGGTTTATGTGGATCTAAGGTTCTAGTTCTAGGTTCTAATCAGCTGGGATTAGCTCCAGTTTCCCAACAACCCAGTAGCAGTATTGAAGCAGATTTAATAATCGCTCAGCACCAGATCCGGGCTGTAGGGAGGATGTGGTAAACATTCAAACCCAAGCCGTTGCACTGTCTCTACTGTCTCTGCTGCTGTATGAGGACGTGCATTGTCATAGTGCAACAAGACTGTTTTGGGCAGCATTCCTCTTCTTTTGCAGTAATTTGCAGGTTTAAGGTTATCTTGCAGTAATGCACAGTAATTTGCACTATTCACTGTTTGCCAGTGTGGTTGGAAATGCATCAGAAAAGGTTCCTTCATGTCCCAAAAGAACTTTAAGATGACTTTCTTGGGGGAAGGCTGACTTTGAAATCCTTTTTTTGCTGGAGACGATGGATGTCTCCACTCCTTGCATTGTCTTTTGCTCTCCAAGTTATTGTATATTTTTTAAATTGCCTTTACTTTTTCATTTTCCCTTGATTCTCAAATCTTGCCCAGAGATTTGAGAATCATTATTCCTTGAAACTTCCCACAAGAATTTCTCAATTCAAATATTCAAATTGAATAACAAACAATCCTATTAAAACAGAGTAGTTAAAAAATAACAATCCCATAGTGTTCATATTTGGAACAAATGTCATCTGCATATATCCATAGTGCTGATCTTCCTCTGACTCAACAATCTGACACCACTTGTCAGACCGAGAGACTAAACACACTGTAAATGAAGTAGAGTGAAATTGTCTAGTTCCTTCTCAAATTATCCAACCACACATTTATCATATTTGTATCATGCTGTGACATCGGGGAATAAATCTGAATCTCTGAAACAAAACGTCACTGAAACAACAGGGGTGAGAAAGCCTTTGACTTGAACTTGAAATGATTTTTTTTTTCTAAATAAGAAAAAAATGCATAGTATATTCACTAAACTCTATTTTCTTCCCAAAAAGAGAAGGCTGTGCAGATGTTCAGTGAGAGGAGTGCTGCAGCGTACTAACCTCATAAACTGGTTAATGTCTGAATGGGATGTTTTGTACTACTCAACATGACGGCTGTATTACAGGTTTCCCCATTTCTCAGTAAAAAAAAAAAAAAGGATTATTGGTAAAAGTGTAACTAAGAAAAATCTCTCCTAGTTGTGACATATGTGTATATACAGCTCCCTCCATAATTATTGGCACCCCTGGTAAAGATGTGTTAAAATGCATTCAAATCATTTCTTTCTTTTTTGTTATTGCAGTAGCCTAACCTCACGATGAAAAATTTAGAAAAATCTAACCTTTTTTGAGTTCATTTATTAGTGGGAAAATAATCCCACATTAAGTAATCATTGTTTTTAACAAAATCACCCGGTGCCACAATTATTGGCACCCCTGCTGTTAATACTTTGTACAACCCCCTTTTGCCAACAGGACAGCAGTTAATCTTCTCCGATATAACATTAGGAGCCTAAACATTTGTCTCTGTGTTATTTGAGTCTAAGGCCACAATTCAGGCCTGTTTATGCCATTTTAATCAGATTTACCAGTGAGTTAAAATATAATTTTTAATCAGTAGTTTGCGCTCTCCTCATTCGGTAGTTGAGTCCCTACATAGAGGTTATGTAGGATCCTAGTCTTTACAACTAGGACAAATTTGTACGAACATTGTTCAGACCTATTGTTTATATTATCAAAGATTTTATCAAAATTAGATCTATGCTAAATGCCATTTTTACGTAAATGAATAAGATTTAAAAGTAAAAAGTAGAAAAAGTAGATTTAAAAGTAAAAAAAAAAAAAGATTAAAGATTTTAAAATATTAAAGTGAAAGGATTAGGATTCAAATTGAAAAGATTTTTTAACAGAAATTAGAATATATCCTGTAATATCACGTAATTATTTGGAACAATGTGCTTGATGCAGGTTGTTTGAAATGAGGTAGGAGCAGGGTTAGCGTTTGTACTTTATCATAACGCTTCGTTTTTGTGAAACAACCTCCATCACCCATGTTTGTTGAATTTATAAAAGCTTTCGTTTTTTTTAATGTATGGAGTTCAAATAAAGCTAACGTGCACAAAAAAGGGATTAATTGCACTTCTATTAGCTACACAAAATAAAAAAATGCTAGTTGCGATTGTCGAAATTCACCTAAAAATTTTGTAAGTGACTGAAGGGTGCTCACAAATCCTCTAAAATGATGCTTAAACATATTAACTCACTGCAGTAATGCACTTAATGCTCAACTTAGCAGAGACTAATAACGAATGAGACAAAAAAACAATTACAGGCATACAGTCCGGTCTCTGTTCATCCTCCTACATGCGGGGTGAGTGTTCAAATCCAGCTGTCCTCAGAGGTGCCTTTGAACTCTGAACAGTGAGGCAGGCTAACGCTGTTAATTTGACATTTCCTCTCTTCCCACACACCCCTCCATCACATACATACAGCCACATTCGTATTCAACCATACAAACACACACACACATACAAACACACACACACACACACACACACGGTCCTTACAGCTCATGCAAGTCATTGTGTAATCCAGGTGGAAATGCAGATGAGGTTTAATCTTGCCCTGTCATGCAAATGTGGCTTAGTGTGAGAGTTTGGGCTGGGATGAGACAGGATAGAAGCATGCGTGCAATTTTATGAGAGTGTGTGTATGTGTGTGTGTGTATACTCATTGGGTACTACCCCTGACCTATGACCAAGTCAGATTGAATTCCCACCAATTTCATGGGTATTTACAACAACAATCACAGTGACGACTGCAAGCTTAATTGATTAGAGGGAACGGAAGGACCACCACTCCTCTCCACAAGATGGCTGAACCGGACTGGAGAACGCGAGAAAAGATTGAGTATCTGAAGGAAATGAGGAATTACTTTTGCATTACTGCACATCTGTACAGCTTAATGCCTGTAGTGTTATATGAGTGGGTGAGAAGGCGAAACCTCACCATCGTGTTAATCTGATCTGTATGTGAGGGTTTTTTTGTAATTCATGGTCCTATTCACTATTCATAGGGCAGATATTTTATGCTTCATATTTTCATGTTGTGTGTCCAGATCAAAGGTCAGTAAGCCTCTGAAGGCTGTGTAGAATGCCCTCTTCAGATCTTCTATATTATGTTTCAAAGGTCACGCAAAAATATATATCTATAGCTCTTTGTGCCAATTAACATTCACTTGTAAATCACAAATTATACATTACAAACTACATTTTATGACAGTGTTAGACGTTTGTATTTTAGACCACTGTTTTTATTTAGTACCATTAACCGTACCATTAATATTACTCGTTCATTTTTTAAATGTGTAGTACGTTGTACATTTTAAAGCATTTTGCTCAGGACTGAAGTTTCTAAAGTCACTAAAGGTGAACTAATTGAAAAGGTATGTAGTTAGGGAAGTCAGGAATAGAAGTCTAGATTGAACAATGGGTCCTAGAGTCTGTCCATCCATGCATTGTCTATGACGCTTATTAACAGGGAAGCTGGAACTAATCGCAGGTGACTTTGAGTGAGAGGAGGGGTATACCCTGGACAGGTCACCAATCCCTCGCAGGGCTAAATCAGAGACCGACAGCTATTCACGCTCACTCCTATGGGCAATTTCGAGTAGTCAGTTGGTCTAATCTGCATGTCTTTGTTAAACGGAGTACCCAGTGGATACCCACACAGGCAGAACATGCAGACTGCACAAAGAAAGGGCCCAGTCAACCCAGGATCGAACCCAGAAGATTCTTGCTGTGAGGCAACATTGCGAAACACTGCAGATTCCTGGAGTCAAAGGGGTTAAAGAGTAGCTTGTACTTGCACTGTGATTGTAAACCAAGTTATTTTCCATGAGGCTGTAGCTTCCAAGATTTCTCCAGGTCGAATTATTCTTAACATCCCAAATCGGACCCACCACATTTCAATTTCTGCTTTTGAAACCATGTAGAAGTTTCCCAGTGAAGTTTAGTATGCTATAGAAAGTTTAAAAAGCTCCAAACAAATGTCTAAACAAGGTTGTGTGTGCTGTTCTTGGATAGGTGACATCCAGTCTTGCCCTCTGCGATAAGAAATAAATTAGTCTCCAGGGTAATCATTCACGGAGTACACAGAAGCCGCTCGGCCTGCTGCCAGTTCCAGAAGAATCGTCTGCCCAGTCGTTCAGTACACAGACCGTCCCCCTGTTCTCTTGAGAAATCTGTGTCCAGCATTTTCTCACAAGCGCACAGTGATGCATATACATACATCCAGCCGGAATGACCCTGGCGGCCTATTTCAGGATTTGAGAGAGATGATCCAGCTGAGCCACGGTCCTGAGGACTGTTTGACTTGGGTTTACATGCTGATCTCCAACTATCCATCATTACCCATTCTAAGAAAAACATTTATCTTTAATCAGCAGCATGTCCTTGAGTCTGAAAGATATTGATGCGGAATGTTCAGTTTTGTATGGAAAGACAGGGCAGGAAATTTCCCTCATTAGTAGATATTTTGGATGTAGCCAGTCATTCTTAGCTGTTATTTTTAAATGATGAAATTTATCGCATTATTTGACTTAAAATATTGCATTCCTAAACACACTGCTCTCTGTCCACCGGATATGTATAAATCACAACACTGCATAGTTAATGCGAAATGGAGAAATTAAAAAACTCACACTCACTCACTCACTCACTCATCTTCTACTGGTTAATCCTCTTCAGGGTTGCGGGGGGAAGCGGATTCGGTACAACCTGGGCAGGTCGCCAATCTACCGCAATCACATTCACATTCACACCTACGGGTAATTTAGAGCAGCCAATGTACATGGCTTTGGACCGTGGGAGGAAACCGGAGTACCCGGATGGAACCCAGATGGACATGGGGAGAACATGCAAACTCCACACAGAAAGGCGCCCAGGTTGACCAAACCCAGGATCTTCTTGCTTTGAGGCCATAGTGCTAACCACCACACCACCATGCTGCCACCAAACAGGAGAAATCATTAGATCATTTTTAATGTCTACATCATCTTATATATGTCTTTTTTTTCTTATTTGTTGTGTAAGAAACAATACATTTTTAATATTGTTTCACTTTTCACTTACAACTCCGAATATTCTATCCGTATTATATACACTGTAATATCTAAATTGACAACAATTAAATGAACACAAAGATAACAGACCACATAGAGTAAACATTTTATTCTATTGATTCTATTTAAAAAATGTCAACTTGCTCACTGTTGCACAACAGAGCCACTGGCTCAAACAGTTGGGATAAAATGGCCAAACAGAGAAGTAAAGACTGCCAAATCTCTGACAAATAAAAACATTGCAAGTCATATTTGTAATGTTTTGTCATGACAGGAATATTTACCCTTATCGCTGTGACAAGGTTTCATGTTTCACTTTAACTGGAAGGATTTGGTTTTATGTGAAATCTTAGGCATGTTTTTTCAAGCTCCTGGAACAAAAATGTGTTATTATAACAGCAGTGCCCTCCAGTGGTGCACTGGCAGAAGTCATGCTTTGCTCTGAGAGCAACAGGTTGCATAATTCTAAGAAAAAAATATCTAAATTGGATTTAAGTAACAAATGGACTGTGTGACTGTTATAATGAAACAGCACAGGAAAACTATTTAATATTATAGACAACTCTCACCATGGATTATTCTCTAAATAGGAGCACTGTAGTGATTGTGGGCATTTTCATTGTCCATTAATTCATTTATAGTAACCATTTAGTAATCACTTTCTCCTGTATTTATCAAGTAGATTCACAACAATGGGCATAAGGCAGGAATACCCCCAGGATGGGATGCCAGTCCATCTCAAAGCACCATGCACATACACATTCACACCTAAAGATCATTTAAAGTTGTGAATCCTGCGTGAAAGTGCTGAAACTGGCATGTTTTTGGGGTGTGGGAAGAAACCAGAGAACTTGGGAGTAAAGTCCACATGAACCGGGTTAGAATTTATTTCACTGCCATCCAGACACTAACTTAAGGTCAGGATCAAACAGCGACCAGGGTGGATCCACAAGACAACCTTCTGCACCACCATGCCACTGTTTTTATTGTTTTCTGACAGGAAACAAACAGGTAGAAATGAACTCTTAGGTCTTCGCTCATATGTGTATATATTTTTATTGATGTAAAGATGTGTAATCTTGTTCACAGAAAGAACTCAGACATCAAACTAAATATTTTATGAGCCATGAATTTCCATTTATGTTATATCCAATAGATTACATTTCTCCGTCCACCTCAAAATGTTTAAAGCATAAGCTATGAAAAGAAGAGCAAAGATGCAGTTTGAGGTTAGAAAAAAAAAAAACTGTAGTGACCTCGTAAACCAACTAATTAAGTGACAGACAAAAGATACAGAACAGCAGGCAAGTGAAATAAATTCTATGAGGAAATTTGCCAAAATGATTAAGTTGAGAAACCAAGGCTAAATGTTTGGAGTGAGTGAGTGTTATGTTATATATCTTCAGTTTTCTATCCAGTGGGGCATTTCCCAGTCAATAAATAGGCTATACTTGCATTGTTTTTAAATATCATTATTATCTGAAGATCATATATCTTTGTGACATACTCATATCCAATACATTTATGGCAAAAAAGCCAAAGGTCAGACATGCAGCATAAATATTTAAAGGCTCCTTCACATTCTCCAGCAATGATGAACACCTGAAAAGAATAACCTGTTCGGCTCTTTTTGCGGAGTACAAAAAAATTTAGCTGAAAAAAAGTCCAACACATTCAAGAAAAACTTTACTAGCTAGGAAATTCCTTCATTTCGATCTATAGCTCTACTGTGTACAATATCACTGGGGCTTCTGTGCTGTATACTGCTATATAATCTATGCATACTGTAAGGCTCAGATTCAGAGCTGAGGTGAAGAACGAGTGAAGCCACTGATCATCGCCGCCTGGTGGACGCAGCAACGCTGGCACCCGTTCGGTTCATGGATTTGCTCATATGTGGGAAGTGCACATTGGGAGTTCTGGAGGTGGGGCCGTACAGGCCCAGGTTGCGGGCAGCCGAGGATTTGCGGGGTACCTTGACACAGGGGAAAGGGGAGAAGATCTGCGTTGGTTTGGGATGAATCTCTGGTGTAGAGGCTACAGAGGAGCTCTGTCTGAGAGAGCAAGCTGTGCTCTCTGAGCTGGAGGAGTTGGAGCGGGTGGAGCACGCCGCAGCTGAGATGCATGGCTGTGCATTTGCTTTGGGTTGTGGCTGTGGATCATTTCCCAGCTCTGGCTCTGGAAGCGGAGGTGGTGTTTCTGGATCATTCAATTCTGAAGGCGCTTGAGCTGATGAATCCAGGTCTAGACTGGATAGCTGCTGTTCCATGTCCTTTATCTCCTCACTGCAGGCAGCATCCTGAACCTGGAGCTCCGAGTCTCCCTCCCCCATAATCCCTTGCACGGGCTCCTGCAATGACACATCTACTTTCTCCTGGCTTTCACTGTCATATTTCTTCTCCTTGTCTTCATCTTCCTTCATCTTCTCTTCTCCCGCTTCTCTTTTTGTTTTGTGCTCAGGCCTTGGGTTATCCTCTAGCTCCACATAGTCATCAAACCCCAGCTGGGCCCGGGCCTGTGCCAGGCTCCTGCGATGAGCACAGACATGGGCACGCCAGGGGGACTGAAGACTGTGATCCTGGGTGGGGGTTGACTGGGATCGTGGAAGTGGCCCTGTAAGGCCTTGGAGCCCCTGAGCCATACCATTTTTGCAAAGATGCTGAGCAGCTATGGCCTTCTTTCCCAGGAGAAGATGATTGACCACAGGTGAAGAGTGGATTTGAGAGGCAAAGATGCCGGTGGCTGGACATTTATCTACAACAAAACAAAATATACACTGATGACAATCAGTATTACAGTCATTGCCCTAGTTCACTGCAGTCCCATTGGTCAAATCAACACAGCTCATTGAAATTAAGAGGTTACAGGGTATGATGCAGTTGCTTGAGTCATAGAAATTAAGGTGCAACAAATAAAGGAGTAGCGAGGTCTCTCATTCATGAAAAAGTACCTTGAAATGGAAAAAGGAAGAGCCACAGCATGAAGCACTAAAACACCCAGATTAAGCAAACAGATTGCCTTTATTTTGCACCTGCTCTCAATAAGCCCAATCCCAGAACTGTGTACCAGACCACCAAAAATGACCAGCAAATTACTTTAGCACCCTCTACCACATAATCCCAATACGAAAGCCCAAGCAGTCAGTACCAGTGTCAAGATTCACCCCTTTACTGGGTTGATGAGGAGCAACGGGTTCGGCTTCCACTGGCAGTCCTGAGAAGAACATATGATGAAACATAGCCCTGAAAAGGAGCTGGTGAATATGCCTATTTTTCTCTTCACTAAATGCTGTGTAACGTCAAATACCTGGTGTAAAGGAAAGGTCATGACTAAAACGTTCGGAAAAAATTTCAGTGAAGACCCAAAAACAGCAAAAAGGTTAGAGTAAAAAGGTTTGAGCTAGCCAAATTGCACTGCACCGTATTTTGCTCATGTTTTTTTTCCCACTGATACTGCCTATCCATGTGTGTTTTCCAAACCACAGGTAACAAGCTGGCAAGCGGTACTTTATAGCTTTGGGTTAGAAGAAGGTATCCTAGGTGCCTTCATGTCAAATGAATGCTTTCTGTGATTATAACATGACTACTGATACAGCCTTTTGTATTTGATGATGTTTCAAGATGAAAAAGGCATGGATAACAATCAATACCTTCATTTTGTAGACATCTTCAAACATTACTGTCACTTGAGCCCATCCCTAAAATGAAAGCTGACTCATGTCATAGCATGCTTTGAGATCCTGCTTGCTGTGTGGTTTGACTAGCTACCTGAGTGAATGTAGAGCAGGTTGGCCTGCTGCTGCTGCCGTCTCTTGATGCGGTAGTACTGCTTAGTGAGCGCTCTGATGTCTGTGCTCATGCGCTCCATCATCATGCTGTTGATGGTGGCATGGTGCTCTGCCCGGCCAGCCCCCACCGCCCCGGGGCTCAGCTCGGCCATACTGCTGCAGGGAGAGCTCTGCTCACCTCGCTGTTCTGGAAGGAGGACAACAAATGGACACGAAAGATTTTCAGACAAGCACTCAACTCAAGCACTGCTATTCACAACCCAATAAACCCTAAATATTAATAATATATGGTGTTTAATATATATGGTAAATAAATAATATATGGTATTTAATAAGTCTAAATACAGCAGCCAAGTGACGTGTGGTCAGGAAAGGCATTGGAGGCAGAGCCTCACCTGTCATCATGGAAAAAATAAAATGTATAATAAACAAATAAATAAAATGGTTATATTTATCAAATGGTTTGAACTATAAACTAATTTACCATTTAACTTAAACGATTTAGATTGTACTCGTGAGCCCAGACATTCTTATGCTACTCCGCAGAGTAAGTGACAGTGAGCTAGCAACAATCTTAGAGTCCATGGTCACG
>JAQLOM010000004.1:9194169-9209408 GCA_030068315.1 Chrysichthys thysi
TGTGTGTGTGTGTGTGTGTGTGTGTGTGTGTGTGTGTGTGTGTGTGTGTGTGTGTGTGTGTGTGTATGCATGATGTAGGTGGGTGTATGAATGTTCAGAATGGATGTTTTCATGTTATGGGGTAAAAGTATGTAGAAGTTGTAGAGCATTTTAGTTCTAATAATTGGGCCTGAGTCACAGAATGGCTTCCCTGCTTGCTCCCAGCTTTACAACATGTTAGTAAATTCTTGTTAATCTCTGTCTAAATAGTGTCCGTCAATGTAAAAAGCACACAAACCTTGGATTACTGAAGGAGCAACAAGACCTGACCTTTTAAAGTGCCAAGCTTGATCTCCTTGCTCACATCAGCCTCTCTGTTGTCTTCATCAGTTTGTTGCCAGTCCCCTGTGCTGTCCCAGCAGAGCCAGTATACTGACGGGCAAATATCCACACAATCACCATGTGATCAACAACACACTGCAAGGCAACTGCAGCAGTCCTGCATGGCAGAAGAGCCAGGAGCCTTCAACTTTCCCAGTCCTACTGCAGAAATATGGCTACTACCAGACATTCTTTGCTGGGAAGTACATGAATGAGGTGGTCTTTCTTTCTTTTTAACCAACTGCTATGCCATCCTGCATCACTGGTGATGACCAGGATGTTTTACTGACCCTGTGACCAGCAATATTTAATATACAATGTATAAACAATGAGTTGCTGGATAGTTGAGTATGCCTGTCTGCGTCATTGGTCATTTTTCCAGGTCCATGTATAGGAGCACTTTGGCATGTTGGTGACTGTAGAACATGTTTGGCAGCTGTTCTTCACTGGACTGCTGTTGAGCAGATGTTACCTGGGTGTGAATCATTCTCAGCACAGCAGTAATACTGACATGGTAGTGTGCTTGGTGCTGGTGCAGGGTTTTTAAACATACTTAATGACCACTTTGGTAGGATAAAGTGTGTTGCACTGTAGAATTTGTAGACCTGTTTTGGCGGTTAAAATTCGTCTTTTTACATCATTGTTAATGTTGTAGGCCTTCATTAGCGAGAGTGTCTGACCACAGGACAATGTTTGTGCATATTTTGAGAAATCTAGGGCAGCAGCTAACCGATGGGCAGCAGTCATGGCCTGTTTGTTATGGTGTCATTGTTTGTTCTGGAGCTGGTGCTTAATTTTGAGTGCCATTTCAAAGAGCCACTTCACAGCCAGCAAAACTATATTCTGGTTTAGCATCAAAATGCTGCAAGAATGAAACCAACAACCAAGCCTTAGAAAGAGGGGTTTGGGTGGGGTTTTTTTGTTTGGTTTTTTGTTTTTTTGCTGCTATTATAATTCCAGAAAAATTATGTATTTGAACGCCATTAAAATATGACATTGTAAGGTATGCTGGTGGGAGAGTGGAGAGGTGTCTCCACCCTCCCTCCTTTTTTCTTATTCTAAGCAGTCTGAGGAAGGAACAACTGTCTTCCTGGCAATTCCAATGAACTGGGTGTAATCCTTAAATTGTAAAGGTTTTCCAAACTTTCTTTGAGTAGTTACATACTAAAGCAATATGTAAAGAAGGATGCCTCTGTTATAGGTCATCACGGTGATTGATTATTAGAATATTGGATGGCGAAATTATAGCTTGTAATATAATTCTTAGTTGCTGTTACTTTTGTCATGTCATTATTAAACTCCCACTTCTGATTATGAAATGATGCAACTCTTAAACTAATGGAAATGAAGCTCAGTTCTTGGCAAGTTTTGCTGATTACAAACCTACAAATTGCACCTGTTAATTAAGTGAACTTTTTCGAGAATGGCCAATCCATGTATAAAGTGCAAACTTATTTTGTGTAAAATAAGTGGCATTAAGTTCTGATTGGTCAGAATGTGTCCATTAATTTTGAAAAGCTGCAACTATGTTGGGAGTTCTGCTGTGAGGCAAATCATAAGTTTATATTACTGCACTCGTTCTACTCCAGAAGTGTCTAATCTTATCCAGAAAGGGTCGCCGTGGGTGTGGGTTTTCATTCCAATCATGCAGAAACCAAATTGAAGTCTGCTGAAAGCCAAGCTTAACTGATTAAACGGGTGGAGTGGGGTGTGGCTCCTGCTTGATTGGAATGAAAACCTTCCCCCTACACCAGCCCTTTGTGGATAAGGTTGAACACCCCTTTACTACACTGTTGTTTCTATAGTGAAGGTTCATCTGTAAGACATGAAACTTTGATGCAATTTTTTCCCTTTCTTTGAGGAGACATTTATATAGTGTTTAAGAAGGAGTCTCCAGTGTCAATGCTTTGTAACTATCCGAAATAAAGCAGTATCTTAGGAAAAGACAATCTTTTTGCTTTGGCGACGCACTTTAGGATGTGGTGTTGGTGAACTGCTATCACCCCACCATCACTGATTTTTCTGTAAAAGCCCTCCTGTAGTGTTTTACTCTTTTACACTATATATATTATTAGCATGTGTAATATATATGTATATGATGTATGAATTCCTAAAGCAATCCATACAAGTTTAGAGTTATGCGTAAACTGATGTAATCTCTGACTGTCTCTCTTTTTAGTATGGTAACAAACAGGCTGGAGGAGTGGAGCATGTTCCCCCAGGCTGGGACAACTGGTTTGCACTGGTAAGGAAAGACAAAAGTTCAGTT
Organism: Chrysichthys thysi; assembly: GCA_030068315.1. Taxonomy (NCBI): domain Eukaryota; kingdom Metazoa; phylum Chordata; class Actinopteri; order Siluriformes; family Claroteidae; genus Chrysichthys; species Chrysichthys thysi. The sequence goes on from JAQLOM010000004.1 coordinate 9,196,799, forward strand.
TACAAACCCACGACACTTCATGAATGTTTTTGAGCATCTTGTACCAAAACACACCTAGTTTGTCTTCTCAGTTTGATCATATTTAAAATGCTAATCTGCTGAAGTTACACCCCTGCATTGTTGGCATAATCGAACTCTGCTAGCAAAACTGTAATCTTTGTTTATCTATGGGGGTTTTTGAAAACATTTGCTGTCATTGACAGCGGTAAGTGGGAGGAGATGGTTCAGCAAAAGCAAAACCAGTTGGAAGCTCCTTACTGTTTGCCTTCAGTGCTGAGAAAATCGATCTGTTTTATCGCCTTACGAAAACAGATTTAAGAGGGCTGTAGTGCTTTTGCTGCCTGGAGGATTAGCCTCATGTTTATCAGCTTCCTGTGTCTGTGAAAAATGTGTACACCCATTTTATAGCTTATGGGGAATTACAACCTTGAGATTTTCTCTCAGACCATTTCTCTCTGCTTATTTTTCATAGGAGAGAAACTCAAAGTATTACAACTACACGTTGTCAGTGAATGGTAAGGCACAGAGGCATGGAGAGAATTATACCGAGGACTATCTTACTGATGTTCTGGTGAGTGCTACTGCTCCATATCCCAAACACATCACACTTTCATAATCAAGATGAATGAGATGTTTCTCGAACTTAAAAACTTGTTTTTGTATTTCGTGTTGATTCATCTTAATAATGGAGTTATATCCCCTTTTCATGGTTTTAGGCCAACGTATCACTAGACTTTCTCCAGTACAAGTCTAACTACAGGCCGTTTTTCATGATGGTGTCTACGCCAGCTCCTCACTCTCCCTGGACAGCTGCTCCTCAATATGAGGGCCAGTTTTCCAACGTCAAAGCCCCAAGAGATCCCAGTTTTAATACGCATGGCAAGGTATATTGCATTGTATATCTGCCAAATGTATATCCATCAATGTAGTGGGTGTTTCAGGAGAATAAATAGAACAATATTTTGAGAAGAAATTTAGTTATTAACCTCTCCAGACCTGATATGAAGCAAGCATTGTATGACATCTGGCAGGGTTACAACATGGATGTTAGGGGGGGGAGTTAATGTTGGAAGCACTTATAAAAGCAGAGGATTGAAGTCCCAGGTTTTGGAGAATGTTTGTCACAATGAGAATTGGTGATGGAAATGTTTAAACTGATATCAGTTTAAAATATCATTGAGTTTTTAACATTTCAACACTTATTTTTTTGTGTGTTTTGTGATGATGGAAGGGCACTTATGAAGCCTAACACAAGTGTTTTTACCTTACTTAATTGTATATGAATACAAACATCTCTGTATTTGTCCAAGGACATTAATGAGATTCAATGTGCAGCTCCACATTAAGCAGTAGGCATGCACTAAAGTAAGCAAACATTTGTGCTGTAGCTGCTTCTCAACTTATGATCAGTGCCTTGCTTGGAGGTTTATTTATTTGAAACCAGTATGTTGCCTCCATTAATTATCCCCCCCCCCCCTCTATCTTCTAGGATAAACACTGGCTAATTCGTCAGGCGAAGACTCCAATGGCGAACGCGTCTGTGGAATTCCTCGATGATGCTTACAGAAAACGGTATGTCCTGGCTTTTTTTTTTTTTTTTTTTTTTTTTTTTTTTTTTTTTTTTTTTTTTTTTTTTAATTTGAGTCTGACCCATTTTAGATGCATTCTTATGTGGTTCTACACCTCCACTAGGTGGCGTACTCTCTTGTCAGTAGACGACCTGGTGGAGAAGGTGGTGAAGAAACTAGAGATCCGAGGAGAGCTGGAGAACACTTATATTTTTTTCACCTCTGACAATGGCTACCACACAGGTACATCAGAACAAAATCCTGACTGAGTGTAACTGACTCTCTTATCCATTTTTGACCCCCTGTAATGTGTGGGTTTTTTTTTTTTTGTTTTGTTTTTTTTTCCTCTCTCTCCCTCTCAGGCCAGTTTTCTCTGCCCATAGATAAGCGTCAGCTTTATGAGTTTGATGTCAGAGTTCCACTTCTAGTACGAGGACCAAACATCAAGCCCAACCAGACCAGCCCGGTAAGCCACACAGAAAGCAGTAAATTCACTCGAGTGATCCTGTGCATTCATGTAATGACTTTGCTCAATTACTCTCTCTTGCCCCCCCCCCCTCTTCCCCCAGTTACTTGTAGCTAATATAGATTTGGGCCCAACCATCCTGGACATGGCAGGATATGATGTCAATAAGACCCAGATGGACGGGATGTCCTTTCTGCCTGTTATGGTAAGCCGCAATGAAGTTTTTGTCCAAGAAACACTCATGGCAGTTTTTGTGAGATCATGAGAAATTTAAGAAACTCTCCACCATCCAAATAACTGTGTGTGTGATCCTTTTTCTGAATGTCTCTCAGATTGGGAAGGAGAACGGCACAACATGGAGGACTGACTTTCTGGTGGAGTATGAGGGTGAGGGACACAATGTCTCAGATCCAGCTTGTCCTAGCCTGGGTCCAGGAGTCTCGGTAAGGTGTACACACATGGGTGTGTGTGTGGGAGACACTGGGTTTGTGTTCACGTCCGTGTGTCTGTGTGCAGACCAAAACCAGCATTTTCGGTTACAATACTGTCTTCTTTCTTTAGGAGTGTTTCCCTGACTGCATATGCGAAGATGCATTTAACAACACATATGCTTGCGTTCGCACAGTCTCTCAGACTACCAACCTGCAGTACTGCGAGTTTGACGATCACGAGGTAAACAGAATTGAACAGACATTGTGTTGATGCTTCATTATTCGTCTGAACCCTTAGGTTTTTCTTCAAGTCAAAATGATCCATGTAAAGATGCAGTTTAGTCGTTAGAAGTGCTTATGACTTATTTCATTTCAAGCATATCAAGAAAAACTGATCTACAGTATCATGTAATGGATTCTGGTTACTATTTAGGAAGCCCTCTCTATATGCATGTCTGTGTGGGAGTGCACAGTACAAATGAATGAACTAGAACAGTTAATTAGGTATTTCTTTGTAATAGAAATGGGGTTTAAAATAGAATTTCTCATATTTAGATGAGCAATGACTAGCATGCATAAGATCTTTCTGTCATGTTTATATTAAATCAACTAACTTCTGGGCAAAACGAGAATCCTGAAACGGAGCTAGGGGTTTTTCTGTTCCAGTAAATGTTGTTTGAGTTATTATGGCAGTGGTGTGTGCTTAAAGTGCATTTTTTTACAGGAATATAAAATTAAAGAAATGACTGGCCATTTGCTAAATGGTGAACTGTAATACCCTTCCACAGCCAGTTCTCATTTCTCACTGTCCCTCTGATGTGTAGGTGTTTGTGGAAGTGTATAACCTGACAGCAGACCCCTTCCAGCTCACAAACATTGCCAAAAGCATCGATCAGGAGGTTCTGGAGAAAATGAATCATCGACTGATGATGTTGCAGTCATGTTCAGGACAGTCCTGCAGGACACCTGGGGTCTACGATTCACGGTTAGTGCCAAACCTCTCAACACATGAAGCATATTCTTCATAATTGATGAGTTAATGACTTTTAGAGGTCTTCATTAGTTTTACTCAGTGGTGACAAATTCACTGACGTGAATGTCCGTGTGATTCACACTCTTGACGTCATGGAACCAGTTAATCTCGTATGACAACCACTGAAGCTGAGAGGAGTAATTAGGAAATGTCAGGGCAGTCTCAGTTACTGCTTTTAAACCAACAGCCTCGTGTAAATACTTGACCCTGATGTTAAGACTTGTGCTGGTAATATCTGTAATATTCATCTGCAGAAGAGTTATAGTCTTACTGTGCGATGTCACTCAGAATAGGATAGGTTCCCTTTTGAGTCTGGTCGAGTCTCGTTAAGACTGTTAAAAGTGCTATGACTTGAATTGAATTATTAGGTGTATATTTATTGCTTTGAGAACATAATACTATTTCTGCGTTACACAGGCTTATGCTCCATGATGCATTAAGTCAGCCGATGGGTCACTTTTAAATCTGTCTTTCAAGCGTTCAGAGTTAAACCAGTTCTTGGTTTGCTCAAAAAAAGTACAATTTTAGATATGTACTGGAAGTATTGGAATATACAAGTTATATAATTATAACAGAAGTGTGAGCTTTGTTTTATGTTCATTTTGTGAAAACATTGGGAGACCGTGTCGGGCTGGAGCATGAGGTCCTGGGAACGGGGGTCGACCCTGTTCTATTTTGATGTATGATGCCAATGACCCACATCTACAGATGGGTGACTAGTGAAAGGGAAACCCCAACATAAGTGTTTTAAGTATTGAGCTGCCAGAACAGCTTCATTCCAGCTTGGTATAGATTGTACAAGTCTGAAGAGTTGTATTCTTATAAAATGGCTTCTGAACTGAGGCTTTGATAGAGTTGGAGAACGCTGTATAATTAGTTGGTCCAAAATCACAGCGAAAGCCGTAGTGTCTTGCAGTGTACATCAAATTCATACTCCTTCAGTGAGCCTTCATGCCCTGAAGATGAGGGACAATGTAGCTTGTTTTTGTTTTGGTGTTTCAGATGTAATCCTCTGCCTTATGTAGGGAAATTCTGCTCATGGCTTTTGTTCATCTTTTCAAGGTTTAAGTTCGACCCTCAGGTGATGTTCAACAGTCTCAGGCCTCACCTAAGCCGTCTGCGGCAGACGCCGTAGTAAAGTCCCAAAGCAAGAATTTGAAAACCCTGTCTGCTGTTGCCTTTTTGTCCTGATCTTCCCTTTGAGATCATGGCTATCTCTTCTACACTTGGTTTAAAGAATGAGGGTTTATGAGAACAGGACATGACCCTGCTGCACTCACCCTTTTTTCTGCATTTCTGTAGTTTTTGACAGCTGTAATTTTAACATCGGATGACTACGTTCACCATTGGGTATTGATCCCATGACCTGTATTTTTCCTGCCTTTTTGTTAATTCGTTCTTGCATCTTGAGATTAACAAGTTAACCCTAAAGTTCAGTGGGTTAGAATAGAGTAGGATAGCAGGGATGACATGTTGGAAGTGTTTTGTTCACTGGGCCTTTGTTTATACATAATCAATAAAATTAATTTTTTTTTTTTGTATTATCTAGGCACCCGAGCTCTTGTATTCCATCAAGTCTTCGGCCTTAAATCTTGACGTTAACCTGTTTGACTAACTCGTTTGACATTTTGGTGCCGTAATTGGTCAAAGCCAAAGTTTGAATAACTGAATGTATTGTTTCACAAAGTAAGGTGCCTAATTCTGACCAGTGACCACTGTTTTAATAAAAAAAAAGACCTACAAATTCCATGATTTACACATCTACTGATCATGGGGGGGCAGGAACTCTGATCCATAAGACTGACAAATGCACAACTGATGGCTGTGGAAAAGGGTTTTAGTTCAGTTGTGAATGAGCCAAAGGGATTACAGTACTCTAGTTAGGTCCATTAATAACATTTAAATGTGAATCGTTCGTTTTAGTGCGAGAAATGATATTTTCCTATATGAGTGTGTGTGTGTGTGTGTGTGTGTGTGTGTATAAGGGATGAGACACTGTTGCTCTGCTAAAAACAGCAGTAAGCGACAGCATCTTCACTAATGAGGGAATTCTGTCCACTGTTACATGTTAGATAATCAAATGTGTTTATGGTTTTTTTTTTTTTGCCTTGTTGCCCTTTGAGTGAAAATGCAGTAGAAATGGGTCAAGTGTTTGCATACATAGAATAACCTCGTCATTGGAGTCGATATGATGGCTAATTTTACCGAGGCACTTTCTGATCTGTGATTTAATATAGTTCATGGTTTATTTTGCACAGAATTTCTTTGCAAGTCTGTTTTTCTGTAGTTGATGTGTTTTGTGTGTGGTTTTTTTGTGTTTTCCCCTTGCTGAGTTTGATCAATAAACATTTATGAACTTACTCTGGGTTTCTTTTTTTTTTTTTTTTTTTTTTTTTCCCCCCTCCCTTTTACTGGTTTTCCAGTCTTTAGGCCATTTGTGGTTGATCTTGCTTAGCCAAAAGTGCATCAATCTGTTTTCATTAGTTTTACTACAAGTACACATGTATGTGCTATGAAATGTAAAGAAAATGGCTTGTTCACTCATTCATGAAAGCGTTGCTCACCGAGGAATCACACTGACTTTATTTGTTGATTTTATTTACCTGTGTGTGTGTGTGTATATATATTACTGCTGTACTGAAGGACATGGTCACTTCAGCCACTCGTTCAGTTTGCAATTCCTTCATCTGCAACTGAATCAGTTCAGGAATAAGTGAACATCAAACTACTAACATGAGGTGTTTTTTTTTTCTTTTTTTTTTTTTTCTTTTTCCTACTTCTTTCTTTCTTTGGTAAAATGGACATTCTGTTCTTAGTCGCCACACCGAAGACTGGGACTTGAACACTGGGAAATGGACAGGCAATAGTGCTGTAGATGTGAGCTATAGGGATGGGGAGCTGTGTCCTCTGGCCTCACCTGATCTCACTCTATGCTCTGCTTGTTATACATGAAAAAACAAAGCCAGGTCTGACTAGCCTGCCTCCTTTCTAAATATTATTTATGTACTTTATTCAGGGCCTGTGGTTACTGTCAAATTCAGCAAAAAAAGGATTTTTTGTGTGTGTTTTTAAATAGCATTTCCTAATCACTTGGAAACAAATGTGGAAACCGTACATGATTAAATAATAGCCTACTATTTAATAGTTCACTTTTTTTACTTGGGATTGTTCATGACTGTTTTGTGAATCATCAGATAGATCCTGAGACATAAATATTCTCTTAAATGATAGACCAGGTGTACAATGTATACCCTCTAACAATTATTGGCTCATAACACATTCTTAGAACAGATTATCCAGAAAATCCTGCTTTATTGACCTTTATTTGCATTTCCCAAATGATGGAAGAACATCTCTGAACCATCCCTGATATTGCACTGATACACACCTGGCTGGTTTGTAAGGATCCCATTAAGTGTCTACTGTATTAGGACAGGCCCACTCACTTTTTAATAACACCACTAGATGGCAGAATAGCCACACATTTATATATCTTCATAAGAGCATTTTGATCAGTGTTTTTTTTTTAATATATATTAAATATCTCATTTAAGTTTCTTAGACTGTGCTTCTAAATTTATGTAACTAATGACATATGGTTAAAATACTGCTCTTTTGCTCCTGGTTGGATCATTTCCAAATAGGATTACATAGTGACCTTTGACATTTAGGAAATTGTAGGTTGTTCTCTAATTTTGATCTTTCAGTCAGTCATCACAGCGCTCCACTTTTTCCACAATGTCCTATGTTACAGCCGTATTCCCAAATAGATTAAATTCATCTTTTACTTCAAAGTTCTACACAGAATACCCCATAGTGGCAAAGTGAAAAGTTTGTTTGAAACTTTTGCAAATGTATTAAAAATAAAAATGATTAAAAAAATAAGACATTTACATAAGTATTCACATTTTGTTCAGTACTTTGTTGAAGCACCTTTGGCAGCAATTACAGCCTCAAATCTTTTTGAGTATGATGCTACAAGCTTGGCACACCGATTTTAGGGCAGTTTCCCCCATTCATCTTTGCAGAACCTCTCAAGCTCCATCAGTTTGTATGGGAAGCATTGGTGCACAGCCATTTTCAGATCTCTCCGGAGATGTTCAACCAGGTTCAAATCTGGGCTCTGGCTGGGCCACTCAAGGACATTCACAGGGTTGTCCTGAAGCCACTTATTTTGTTATCTTGGCTGTGTGCTTAGGGTCACTGTCCTGTTGGAAGATGAACCTTCGCCTCAGTCCAAGGTCCAGTGTGCTCTGAAACAGGTTATGATCAAGGGTGTCTCTGTACATTTCTGCATTCATCTTTTGCTCAATCCTGACTGGTCTTCCAGTTCAGGCTGCTGAAAAACATCCCCACAGCATGATACTGCCACCAAGGACAGAGAAAGACCGAAAGCAATGGAGAGAGGGAACAAATGTCACCTCTTTTCCAGAGGAAAAATGAACCCAGACATACTCATTTTGGTTGTATAAACTGGTAATTCAAGGGCTAGTAAATAAGGCATTCAACTCATCTGAGGGTATTATAGATAACGGTACTTCAAAGGCTAAATGGAAAAAGACAAAGAACACTAACCTATACTATTTTATATTTTCATATCCAGGTTTATTCTTTTTAATCCTGTTAATTTGTTACTGTTATTACAGTTCTAACTCATTATATGAAACTATAGAACGCTGCTGAATAATAATCACAATAACTACATTTCCAAAGAACACCCTAATAATGAATATTATTTGATTTAAATACCTTTTTACATGTATATATGAGTGATGTATAGATAAATGAATTCTTAATGCCTGTTAAACCAGTATCAGAAACTTAGGCCAATAAGATGTAAACTATAGAGCTGTTAGTCACGGACACCATGAACAGAATGGCTGTGAGACAATCTGCAGTCAGGTCACTCTTGCTGTGTAAATGTGTTCATATTTCATTTTTCAACATTTGAGCTCAATAGATTACAGAAACAAATAGAACATCGACATGAGCGTCGATATATCAACTGTCCATTTATTTATCGTTGGCCATCTAATTGGTGCATGTTTTTATTTTATGATTTTATTGGTTTCAAATCATAACCTTTTGTCAGAAGGATCAAACAGCTGAGCTCCTTTTGTTGGATGTTTTGTAAGTAGTTTGTGAACCTGGAGCAGGATGACACAGTTGCTCTTCCAGTTTATGAGCATGTGCATTACTGCTTCCAGCCCCCTGTAGCTTTCAGAGATCAACAGAGCCTGAGATCAAGGTCTGAAAATCTGTTTTAAATATAGAAAAGGAAAAAAAATATGTCTCTGAAAGATTAAGTACACGGGATTGTAGATGTACATACAGCAAAGTGTTTCTTGATACACTTTGGATTGAATCCAGTCTGGCCTATTTCATACGCTATGATGATTAATGTTTGAATTCAATCTCTGCTCAAATTTGTTAAATCCAGAAGAAGTGATCTAAAATAAACATCTTCTTTCTCTCATGTCCTATAGGACACAAAGCTCCAGTTTCACAAGCAGTAAGGCACTGCTGTAGAATACTGACAAGAGGTCATATTATTTTATTAGAAATAGATCATGTAGAAATGTAAGAAATGTTCCTTCAGGATGAATATGATGTCTGATCTTATCTTTACTGTATCTTATGGAGACTGTTTGCATATGTGATGAAACTGCACGTTATTTATCTTAATGTCAGACTTTTTCTCCCCTCGAAGCAGCCATAAAGAGAATTCAGTACTAAGAGCATTAACCACAAAGATACTGAAAAACAGATGCTAACAGATGAATGTTTTTCCTCACGCCTCAGGATGTCTGACGTGTGTGAGATGGCTGGAGATATGTGTTGACTCAGAGTGAGGCTTTTGGATCATAATTAAGCAATTTGCTGAATGTTACCTGCAAACGCCACACAAAGGCACCCAGGTCAACCCCGGGGATGGAACCCAGGACCTTCTTGCTGTGAGGAGACAGTGCTAACCAGCTAACCCCCCTGCTGCCGGATCCACTTATACTTTGTTGTTAATTTCTAACTACAAAAGGTATTCTAGTTAAAATTAGCTACTATAAAATTTAATGAAATAAGCCATGCATCAACCACCACATCACAAATACAACATCTTTATTATAACATGATGTATTTGGCACAGTCCACCTCACAGTCCTGATATCTCTCAGGCATTTCATTAACAGTAGCCTAGATAGTTGTAAAAACTTCTCCGGATGCACTTGCCATGTTCGTTAATCAGGCGTGATCAGGTTTAGATTTTGCACTTAAGGAAATCCTGTAATAACCTCTGGGAAATATCATGTTTTTTTCTCATTTATGTTCCCCAACATTCTGTGAAAAGCAGACATCTAAATGTTTCACCTGCAAACGTTGCAAAAAATAAAAAGTACTATGGACTTCTGTATCATGAATCCTGCTGAACAAAAGTATGAAAAGTCAAGAGCTTCTCTATCTCTAAAATCGACAGTTGTGTGCTGCAGCACCGGCAAGTGATGTCCCTCACAGCCAGAACGGATATGCATGGATTAATATAATGCATGCATTTAGATAGGCGAGTCCTCTAGTAGTTCAACACATACTTGTAGCATTTAGTGGAGATTTTAAAGAACAGCTTAATAAAATGTGATGCAGTTAGACAGCTGGAACATTCACAGTATTGCTCTACAAAACTACAGAACTACTGAAGCTTGCTTGGTCTTTTAAAAAGAAAAAAAGAAAAAAGCAAGCTTGGAAACAAATCTTCCATGGGACACATTTGAGATTGCGTGAAATAAAATATAGACTTACTCTTATATAGTGTTGGAAACTTTTTCCAAAACAAAGGAAAAGGAAAGAAAAGTATCCAAAGCTGACAAAAATAAAAGCTTTTCCCTGAATTACAGTGTAAAGTGCCCAAAATGTATTCATATCTACTACTACTACTACTAACATCACAGGAGTGCTGGGTAACCATCAGTCCTGATCTAATCACGCCAGAATACCAGCGACCATCGCACTGCTAATCATCAACTTCTCACTGATGAAAAAACGCCCACAATGATGAAACAGTTGATTCTAAAATATATTTAACCCAGTGTTTAGGAGTAAGTGTTACGGTGACAAGACCTCACAGGCTATATACAGAGTAACACCACCTCTGCGAGTGCAGCAGGCACCAAGTTCGCTAGATTCTAAATGTAAATTAAATATGTAGTTTTGCACTGTATCTTTGGTTATAAAAAATAAATGAAACAAATTTACATAAAAAAAAAATTAAAAAAAAAGCAAGAAAGAAATCTCGACAACAGACGAGCAAAAGGACTGCGACATAAAGGTGCTATTACAGCAGATGACCAAAAGATGTCCCACATCACCACTAAATCGAGGACACTGCAACACAATATAATGCAGTACTAGCAGAAACACATTCTGATAAAATATGCATAGATGTGTGTATATTTATACACTAAAAAAAAAAATGTAAAAAAAAAAAATCAACCACTGATACACAAGTATCATTAAAAAAAAAAAAAAAAAAAAAAAAAAAAAAAAAAAAAAAAAAAAAACTTAAAACATGGTGTAAATGTTCACCAAGACACAATAGCACAGCCTGCTCACAGATTGTCTGCACTTTAAGACACGTTTTTGCTGATTTCTGCATAGGATGAACTACAGTACGTTTTAACGGCGTCTAAAAGAGAGATCCAGGTATATAACGCTAACTCTCTGCTCAGATAGTCAGTTCGGTTGTCATGGAAAACACATCTCTTGTGACTTCTCCCCCAAACACAGATTTACAGTTATCAATCAATCAGAGGGATCTCGAACAGCTGCAGCTGAAATCCGATTCGGACACTTAGCCTACAGCCTGGCAGAGCAGGAGCATCCCCCAGCATGCATCGTTAATCTTCACCCGTTTAAGAGCTGGACCAATAAGGCACATCCTCCCCCTCCCCTCCCCTCCCCTCAGACCATGCCAAGCAGCCCACGCCTTGTGCTTTCTTCTGTTGCTTATCTCCCTTAAAGGATCTGATAACGAGAGGATATTATACATAAAGACCTGCTATTTTAAACCGACTTTTGGCACTAACAAAAAACCTGTCAAGCCCTTGCAGTCAACGTGAGCCTCAAATCTGCATTCATTTCATTTGTTCCCAGATCAGCACTCGACAGTTCCTCTAAATACATTTCAACTTCCTCTATCTCCATATGTCCACTTCCTGTAATTGCTTCTGCTCCGTGACAACATGCCCTACTTCTCAGAGTTCAGAAGGCTTTTTATCTTCGCTTAAAACCTGCATATTAGCACACATTTCACTCGATCTCCATTCTCACGCCTCTTAATGAGCGTTTCTGACATCCTGTCAACCTTCTTCACCTTTCCTTAAAGTTTACGATCACATTTCTACTTCTTGTGCTTTCTGTCTGGATTCCCAACCCTAAAATCTTCCATTACTTGCAAATGTCCTGTCAGTTTGGTCTCCTGGTAATACTAACACTGGTAGTGTGGCTTGTCTCCGTTCCTCACAGTGCTGACGTACAACCGGTTCAAATGAAAAGAGAACCGTTTTACGCAGATCGCCGACAACGATCGGCTAAATCCGTATCAGGTCCACTTCCATCTGGTCGACTTATTCTTTGGTTTCGCAACGTGCAGGTCAGCAGAACCGTTACAGTACTGTTACTGCCTTTCTGTCTGTTCGTTCATTTAGGATTGGTGCTATGACTTCTAAAAATAAAATAAGACTCTTACAATATAGATATTAAAAAAAAAGAACAAAGCTTTCCCACATAAATTAAAAACAAAAATATGTACAAACCATAGTATCTATCAATTAAATAAAACAATCAAACAGGACAGATTCTTAAGCTTGCATCATTCACAAGTTCAAGAGGTAACTGAACAGAAAAAAAGAAGAAGAAGAAGTGTGTGTGAGATGGGAACGTGGCACTCTGGGAGAGCGTGGCCCACAAAGGAGCAAATCCCACGTGTTCTCTGGAGGTCAGTTTCTGAAAGAGATGTGTCCCTTCATAGTTCATTCCGCTCTCTCTCAGTGTGTGTGTGTATATATATGTGTGTGTGTGTGTGTGTGTGTGTGTGTGTGTGTGTGTGTGTGTGTGTGTGTGTGTG
>JAQLOM010000004.1:9214593-9224648 GCA_030068315.1 Chrysichthys thysi
AGTCTGAAGCGGTGTACACAGTAACTTTCACTTATTAGCTGAGGAAATACGGTGCATACTGCGTAATTTCGATTTAATGTGCTGTTAATATTTGAATGAACATTTTTTTTAATGGAAATTTTTATTCCAGAGTCCCGTGAAAGCAAAAAAAACCCGCGAGTCAAATTTTTAAAATCCGCGATGTGGTGAAGCCGCAACAGGCGAACCGCAATGTTGTGGGGGACGACTGTACTTTAAGATAAATACACCACTGGAAAAACAACAGATGTGCTTAACTAGCCAATAAATAGGGACCTGACACCACCAGTTCCGCTACTCCCACACACACACACACACACACACACACACACGCACTACATGTTAGTAGCACACTAACACACAAGAGACTAGTTATATAGGAGAAGTGAAAATGTATGACTGCTTCAAGTTAAACAACACAGTGAGACGCTTAAAGCAAACTGAAAAAGCCAATTTGCCATTTTGAGCATGCTGTAAAATGGCACGTTGTTCTACACTGCACTCTGTGTGTGTGTGCGTGTGTGTGCCTTGGCTCATAGTAGGATTCCCCATGATGAACATCTGTCATATCAACACAACAGTCACCTATATGTGAATCATCAAGCAGGTCGCCCAAACAAAAGCAGCTTCTTTGACATCACACTGGCCTTATCATTATTACACAAAAAGTCAAGGCTGAATGGAGTCACACAAGGGCTGCGGCATGAGTAACGTCTCTGTGAGAGGAGAGACTGAGACACAGCAGGTGAGCTGTTATGTCAGGGGTAGACAAATCAGTTTAAAAAAAACAAAAACAAAAAGCCCCAGAAAAATGCCACGTTTCCCATGGTATCCGGCCTCTGTGACGAAAGGGCAGCTTACCAAAATGGCGCCCATAGTGTCGAACTTCCGTACTTCCTAATTATCAACGTATTTTCCGGCCAGTAATCTATCTTGCGCATAGTGCTTTAGAATCTTTGGTCACAATACACATGCCAATAAAATGGATAAAGGCTTCTCAAGCCCAGTTTGTACGGAAATATAATCTCTCCTCCATTAGGGCGAATCTTAAAACGTGCATCTAAAGAGAGTTCAGGAAATGTATAGGATCGTTTATGAAGTGGTTAATAATGGATGACAGACAGGAGGTGGACAGAGTGGACAGTTGGTGGACAGAGTGGACAGGTGGAAGACAGCAATACGACGGAGGCGTAGCTCACCAGTGTCATTTTAAAGTGGTCTCGTGTGGCGGCGTTATACAGTTCGATCTTGTGCCTGATCTCATCGTAACTGAGATGAGTCCGGAGGTCTTTCTCCTTCTCAGCATCCTAAACAAGGGAGATAAAATTAAAAAAAAAAAAAAAAGCAGTGTCAACAGAAGGAAAAATCAGCCAAATTAAGCTTGAGAAAAATGGGTGATCCACATCGGTAGACTTCACCATACAGACACAACCGCATCACACCATCCATTCACATTCTACATACGTTTCATGATGTTCAGGGTCACTATGAGATTTCCAGTAAAATGGTAGTGCTGCAGTTTAAAATCTAGGGGTAGGCTATATCTTTGCTTCAGTATATTTTTGTTTAACGTATTCGACAAATCATTCATCACTGAAAAGGAGGAAATGTTCTTTAAAAATATTCACTACAAAACTTTATCTTTTTCTTTAAAAAAAGGTATACAGACTCAATCATCTATCCACAAACTATACACATCAGAAAAGTGTATAAGGACATGACTTAGTCATAACTTTTCAGAATATCCATATTCCACTGTCGTATTGCCAAGACCTGATCGTTTCGTCCTAGCATCTAAGAAATGACAAAAATCAGCCCAACCCAGTGAAGAATCATGACACAAATATTCAAACACCCTTGAAGGAAAAACGACCGTTGCGAAATCTCACTGTCCTACTCGTATTGTGTAACCCCAACACAGAATGACTTGCTCCTAATAAGCAAGTTCTAACACACTGCACTGAATGGTGCTCAGCATTATATGAGGAAGACCAAAAGTAAGAATAATATTTACACCCACGCATCACAGGAAAGCACCTAAGCCCAACATGCCACGTGCACTTAAAATACTATAAATTCCCTAAGCGCCAATTATAGTCCAAATAAATGTCAACTGTATACACGCAGCACATCGTACGCCTGCTGAGCTGGAATATACTGTATGAAACAATCACTACACTGCTACTAGAAGTAAAAATCCTGCTACTAAAACCAAACATGAGGCTGGAGTACTGAGTAAAAGATCTTCGGCACGTTTGGACTGTTGCTCTATGGGCTGTAAGTGCACTCTGGTCTTACATGGTCATAAGACGGCAGAGAGCAGCAGGTCTGCTTTCACGAGCTGGCCTGTTCAAAACAAAGCTTGAAAGCTTGCAGCACCGCTTAACACAGAAGGCATGGAGACCCTTATAAGGTAAGGTTCTTCTCTCAGGCAATAATGCCAACACGTCGGCACACAAGGACCTGTAAAGGAACACTGTAGAGAACTGTTTAAATACTATACCAGCCTTAGAGCTGGGGTCTGTTTCAAACGCTGTCCACTTCCCTCTGCTGCAAGGGGCAAAAGTCCCTGCAAGTCCCAGAAGTAACAAGTGAAGGTTTCAGGGGTGAGGGTTTTTTTTTTGTTTGTTTGTTTTTTTGCACGTTGCAGCTGTATTACTGATAGCGAAAGTAAAGAACAAGGTTGTGCCCTTGTGATCTCAGCACAAATCCTGTGCACAGCCATGAATACAAAGTTGTAAAAACAGTTTAGTTTGGTAATGTATGTTTAGTTAGCTCTGGAATGTTCAGGCCTGGTGCACTCATACCGTCTGGGGAAATGAAGCTTGGAACAACTTCAGCTTGACCTCACTTGCTAACGGAGTGATTCACATATGGATTAGGCTAATGACAGGTGCTATTCTGGTGCACCCCTGTGATGTGATGAGACCAAGTGTATTTTGGGCCACAGGGACATGTGCCAAGGGAAGAGAGGGAGATCCATCCCAATCATCTGTGCCTCGACTCTTAAGTCACGCAACTGCATTTAAATCAAAGCTGTCTACGTGTGACTCGATCGTCGGCATCGTATGAGTCATCATCTTGGTGATGCATGTTGATGTTCCTGACTGGAAAGCCTCCAAGGCTTAAATCAGTAACATCACCTAAAGAGCTCTTCTCACACATGTAATTCATCTACCTTTAAATCCTTTATCTCACCCACATTAACTTGGTTTCCATGCAAGCAATGGAAAACAAAGGCGAAAAGACATGTTCGCAACCCACAGGTTTTCATGATGAAGGGATTCCGATACCACACAAGCTCAGCAGGGCAATTAGCTACACCACATACTTTCTTTTGAGGTCTAAATGCCCCTTAAAGCCTTGTCAACTTAAACAAAAGATGCCAAGAGCTTTGTAAACATGCTCCACCAGCTCCTTTCAGCCGCTTGAAATGTACTCAGTCTTTGTATACGAGAGCTGTGGGATGCACCATTAATGTTTGCTGTGGAGAATCCCACTAGCGACACAGAAAGCACCATTATCTTGATGTGGTGGGATTTACGATGTGGGTCTGGTTGGCTCTCTGATGGTGGCTCATTGTTTGGGCTGGACTGGAAAACTCCGTTTGCATAAACTGTCTGGTGCCCTGCTAGCAGAGTCTAGCTCCATGTCAGACCTCTGAGACAGAGCAAAACTTTATTAAACATTACAGACAGAACTGTGGTGTGTGTGTGTGTGTCCTGATTCTCTGGTTCTTCATGCAGCATGCACCTGTCGTTTGTTTGATATATGCTCATATAATGCCTGCTTTAAGACGTTTTCACCAAATTGTGTTTTCACTAGCATACCAAGTAGAATGTGTGAGGTCGTGGATGAAAAGGAAGGGGTTAAGTCGGACTGTGCTGCACAGCCAAGCATGACTAAAGCAAAACAAACACTCGGTCAGTGAGGTAATGGCACAAAAAAAAGCAGCCCTGCCTCCCACACTGCGAGTTGCCAAATCCTCCACTGCTTCACGCACAGATTGGCGCAAGGAAGGACGAGAAGATTAAAGAAACCCCAAGTCCATCAGCCAAGCATATACATACCTCTAAGGAGAAAAGAATTATCTGCAGTCTGCTTCCAGATATCACCAAACAGAGGCCATGAGGCATCCACGCACTAATCAGGGATGAAGCCGCTACGTGCTGACAGATAGGTGATCCGTCTTGGTGAACAGATGAACCCCAGAGTTTGTCACGCTTTTGCTTATGGACATCCATTCTAGTGTAGTTAGACTACAGTGGAACAGGATCTGTGGTCAGACAGGTTTGTTGGGACACTCCTGTCTGACAAAACGACTGATCTGATGTCATCTTTCCTACTAGCAAACATGCACATCTGCAAAACTAAAAGCTGGAGGCAGAAACAGACAGAGTAGAACCTACTATGTAGTTTTGGCTGACGCAAGGACATTTTTGGGAAGAGCTACTCCTATTTTAAAGACGGCTGGAGAACATCTCATGGGCTTGCCAAGGAAATCAGGCGTGGACAAGGCGCTTTCATGTAAATAAAAAGAAAAAAGTGGCCCTCTGTACACTCCTTCCTCTCCCGCTAGTGCAGGAAGCCCGCAGTCACCACACCTTTCCGTCCAAACACATTCTTTACATAATTACCTTCTTCTTATAATCAACCAAGCCCTTGATGGTGTAAAAATTGCATGTAAAGCAGTCTGTTGCTTCGGATCTAGACAGTGGCAGCTGACTGTGCCAGCGAGGAAGAGCCACTTCTCGTAGCTGACACTCATTCCTGCTTAGCTGGGAATGGAAGGACGTTGAGCAGACAGTGTAGATGTCAATCAGATTTGATCAAATTTACTACATAGTTTTGGCGTTCCCTGGCTTGATCAGACAACTTGTAAAGCTTTTGAAGGTTGATTGGTGACTCACATGATGAAGATTCCCCCAAGGCTGGGACTGAGAAGCTGTGATTCCTGATGTGAATTCAGAAGCTTGCTTCTAAACTGAAAATATGTAGTAAAGAGATGATGCTTGAACACTTTAGCAAACATCATCAAGCTATTAGGTCACTACAGAATCACAAGCAAAGTTTATTACTTTCTCAGGCTTCTTATGTAGGTAAGTGGAAAATCCCTAATCTTATTATATCAACCTTCTTTTGAAATTCCCCCAGCACTCCCTCGTGCAGTTCTGTTTTTCGGTCGGATGATCATATTGTAATCACCTACAGGGAACGCTGGGGACATCGACCGCTGAAAGTACTGCTGTCTGAACATACGCCTGGGTTTGTTTGCTGTGGGGATCTTCAGACATCTGCAATACTGCAACCTTTAACCCAGCGTTTGCTTGAACACCATTCTCCCACCATTCTTTAGGCTAACATCTCATAATTCTACTGAGTGAAGGAGACTCCGAACAACAGGCTCAGCCTTCTGGACAACGTAAAAAGTTATTGAGGCCAGGACTCCCTGTACCCTGTATGGTCCTGGGTGTGTAAGATAAGCGAGTCACTGGAAGAGAACAATTCAAAAGTCTCAGCTCCTCAGACCTGAAGAGTGTACCTCACAGAATAACAACAATATCCCCTTCCTCTTTATAGAATTAAGTCACATACTGGAAACCTGGACCTATCGAGCAGCCTGCAGACATTTCCTTTAAAACACGTGGTCTCCGTTTGAGGTCCTTTTACCAGGGGAGGTTAGGCCTTTGATCATGTGTGTTCATAGATCAAACATACGAGGCTAGCATATGTGACACTGGGCAAAACAATACTTAAAATAGCCTTAAGGCACTGACAGAGTAATAGAAACAGCTTTGAAAAGACTCGCTGAAAAGAGACTTCACTTTTAGTTTGACTGTTTGGTAAGAAGCTCGGTCATTTCCCCAGTAGGAGATTAAACTAGACTGGACTATAGTAAGACTGGGACTTTAGACAAACAGTCTTCTTTTATGGCGAGCAAAGCTGAATCCCGTCCTTAGCTAGTTCGCAAACATATGAAACACCATGATATAACAATCGAACAACAAACAATATGGGACACGCCAAACTGGGTTAGACATTAACAAGTGGGTAAAGTCCCAAATAAACAGAAAGTGACAGCGTAATGTTTGAGTTTTCAACAGCACCATAAACGACATTTAAAGAATGACCGAATTTCTGGAATACAGTATATGAAGAGACGCCAGGTTAAAGGTTAAACAATGCTGATGCTGGTTGAAAGCCTGGATGTCAGCTCAGTGAATAAAGGCTTAACTTTAAGCCAAAAGGTTCTTCAAAACACTGAGCTGATGTCAGGGCTGCGCGCTGACTCCAGTCAGGTTCAAATACAGCGTGGGATCAGCAACAGTGTTATTGGTATATCATTAACAGGATGTCCTCTCTGCACACCATTAACCAGGGAAATAATTAACCAAGGAGTGAAGCATTTTACACTTATAGTGGACTGGGGAACGCCAGCACCATTAATATGCACCCTCTAAAAATACACTTAAAAACAACAGCACAAAATGAGTCAAAATGATAAGACGTTTGTGCCTGAAAGACTGTGCCAGAATAGTTTATACATGGGATCTGGAGGAGATATGGCTGATGAGATATGACGAATGAGAGACCTTTGTGTGGGTGGATATTTAAGCTACCTGGCTATTCACGTCTATTGAGATGCCAAGCTATGAGGTCATTCTCTGAGGCTGAATGAACAAGCCTGCTATCAGACACACCAGGTGTTGCAACACAATCCACACACTCCTCACGGGCAGATATCTGATTTCAAGGCTGTGTACACCAAACTGTCTACACTGTCTGCATGGCCATTTGGGAACACAGAAGTGAGTGAGAATAAATGGAAACTTTAATAAATAAATAAATAAATAAATAAATAAATGATAAATAAACAAACAAACAAATAAATAAATAAATAAACAAACAAGCAAACAAACAAAGAAACCGAAATGGAACGTGTGTTCCGTGCATGAAGACAACCACATTTATATTTTCAGGGTTTTGTTATCTTCAGTGGCACCTGTGCATCAGATTATAGGACATGAACAAAGCTCTGTGTATGCAATTCAGGGATCCAAATCTTAGTTTAAGCTTTCAAAAAAAACAAAAAACAAAAAAAAGGAAACGATAAGACTTAACAAAACTAAAGGCAAAGCCTGTTGGCGCCAGGTATTCAACCTTCACAACGACACACCATTAGAGACATTTAAAACATCTGGGTCATGAGGGAGCGCTTGTTATGAACACCTTCATTTCTATGGCAATACGGACAAGTCATGAGTTTTATTTTTTCCATGTTTGTGGAAAACATGCCACAAGAGCGAGTAAAAGCGCTGCATCATTAATTCTCACGTAAAGGCTGCACAACTACCGTGTAAGCTGTGTGGCTAATCAGATAATTAACACTAGCGACAGACATTTAGCTGTTCCTTTCCTATGTACATGCGCAACACGGAGCTGCGACCAGACAATTAAATTGAGATTTTTGATCAATTCTTTGTAAATCAGGTATGATGCAACAGAGAGACAAATCCAAATAATTGGATCAAGCGATACCTCAGACAAATAACAGTTCAATGTTGCTTCAGTTCCCCAATCACAACTTTAGTTCCTAACTGCAGTTAGGTTTCATCCGCTACCTAGATGAAAATGTATAGCTGTGGCTTCGTTTTATCCTATTATATAAACATATACATAAGCATAATGAATTAAATGAGCACAGAAACATTATGAAGGAAAAAAGCCTGAAAGGACGTAGCACAAGTTATTTGTGCTGTTAACCAGTGTATGTAGCTAGTACAGTTAGACTACATTGCTAATCTGCCAGCAAAGCTAGTACAAAAGGTAACATGATTAGTGCATTATTTATTATTATTATTATTATTATTATTTTAAATGCTAGTTAATTTTAGAAGCCTTTTGATTACCAATTGTTTTTCCATCTAAATAAAAAAAAATGCTGGACAGTGTACACACACAAACAACTACAGTAAAGTAGTATCTACGTACAGTCGATCCTCTCATCTACGGACACCGCATTAATGGATATCAGATGCAACGTGTCCATAATCCGTTAGCCAGAACGTCCGGTACGAAAATTTAAAAATCCCGGATGTAGAGAACTGAGTCCAGTAGTTCAGCAACTGTCCGCCAGGCAGCTGCAGCGTGCATGCTACTAGTTGCTTACAAGCGTCGGTTGAGCTGTGGTCGTTGTGAAGCTACACTGATTTTTCGTCGATTATTTGGGGTTTTTCACCTCAATGTTTTCTCAATGTACTTCCCTATTTATGTTAGTCGTTATGCTGCTTGTCATGTGTACAGTCCTTGAGTAGCACTTTTATGGACCTTAGTGGTGTTTGTCCTTGAATTTCCATTATTTTAACCCCCCACCTAAACACTCCACATCATCGGACTATTCAAGTCAAAGGAGCCCCCCCCAATTAGTCAGTTAATGCGAGGATCAACTGTACTTATGTACTCGCAAGAACGACAAGCATGGCTGGTGAAAGCACTGGGCAAACTGGGTGGAACCCCAGGACACCAGGCCACGAGGGGGCACCACACCATGACACTGATTTGCCCACTGACGTGCTTAGGTACATCTATGGGGAAGAGGTTTTGGATTTGTACACAAATCTTGTGTGTTTCTCTGCAATTTAGTGTTGCTTTGCGATTATTGTTAACTGTATCACTACCTGTAGCATCAAGGGAGAGGAATTTTTCTGTCTCAAACTTGTGAGGAACTATCTGCGATGGACAACGTCACAAGATCATTTGAACGGATTGGCCAAAAGTTCAATTGAGCACCAAATCAAACTGGCTAATTGAAGAGCTCGCAGCAGTCAAAGCAAGAAATGTTTTTGTTTCAGTGGTTGGTCAGTGGTATTAATTGATTACACATGTCTTAAGTCAAAAATAAGGTTCAACATGTAATAAACTGGGGTTTTTTCCTCTCAATTTAAACCCAAGGGGTGGTATATCTCTACTCTGCCCAGAGCACTGGATTATCCTTCCCCCGCCCGGACTGCAAGTATACACTTGTGAATGCGCATGATGCATAGGTTGTGTCTGCGATCATTTTGCAAGCTGAAACTTCATCTGGTCGCACTTGTGCAGCTATCTTCTCTGATGTGCCTGGGCAACTTCAAAGGCCTGTTGAGACACTGACTGCAGGCTACACTTCACCCATGGAGGTTCTACCCGATAGCAGTAAATTACGTCTTTGCTGCTAAAAACTGTGTCCAGATGCCACACAAGGCTCTACAGCTCAGTACACTTGATTGAGAGCCCTGGGACAGAGCATGTCCACACAGCTTAAACAGCAGACCCGGTGAACATCAACAACTGCACAGACTCTCAACCAAAATCAAACAATTTTAAAACAGATGACCTTTGGAGCTAAACGGTTGATTGCGTATTGTTGATTGGAGGATGTAATTTTACACGCATGCACACACATGACCTGTCATCAAGAGGCTCATCTGCTCCATGACGCACAAGGCTGTTCGAAAAGCAAATCATGTTAACCTGCAACCTGCAAACAGCCATGCGATGTACAATGTACATTCCTTAAGAACAAAATTTTGGTTCTTTAATAGATTATACTCTTATATGTTTGTTGGAAAACTATGTAAAACTTCCTTTGAGATCATGTTAAGCTAGACTCCTGACCTGTTAGAAAAACCCACGTAAGGGGAAGTACTTTCAGTAGATTCTGTGACAGAACTGTAAAACAAAACTAATAAAAGAGGATGTGCTGTTACACGACATGGACAACGCACCACCATCTGAGGTTAGGATGCTCCACACAGAGACCACTGTAAATCTAAACATATGTGCACTTCAGAGATTCTGCTTTAAACAGCATGCTTTAGTGGCTGGCAATTCCCTCCGCCTTCGTCTCTGAGTTACATTATATAATACAACATTAAAAGAAAGAAAAAAAAGGAGGGAACACACTAGGGCTGCCACAAACAATTATTTCAATAGTCGACTAGTCACCGATTATTTTTTGCGATTAGTCGACTAAACATTTTGCCGGCGCGCAGCAACCC
>JAQLOM010000004.1:9268555-9285348 GCA_030068315.1 Chrysichthys thysi
ACACACACACACACACACACACACACACACACACACACACACACACACACACACACACACACAAACACACACACAGTTGCACTAAGCTGCTTTAACAAATGGCTCAGAGTAGGAGTTAGGGGAAGGGAAACGTAGAGGAAGAAGAGATATATTTTGACAGGCACTAATCGCATCAACCTTTAATGTCCCACCTCCAATTTTAAAGGAAATAAAAACTTTCCTTTTTTGGTATAAAGTATCTGTCCATGTCCAGCGCTCGCAGAGATGTCAGCGCATTGAGAGATGTAGTGGCTACTCACATCTGTGCCCTTTTTGCTGGTTCTTCGTTTGAAAGAGGTCCGTTTTTTCCTCCGAGTGGAGTTTTTGAACGAGCTCTGAGAGACAGGAGAGAGATGGGACTCATGTCTAATAGCACGTTCAGAGATACAAGCTAGACCTAAACCTAGCAGTATGGAGAGAGGACACAAGTGTCCTTCGGTGCAGTCCTGCTTTGCAGCTATATAAGGAAACATGATCAGATCCATTAGCTGAACTCACTCTTTTTTCCCAGGGAGAGGTGTTCTACGAAAAGGCCATTCCCTGTAAATTACATCACGACCCTGTCCTTACTAGGTAAAACCAGAATAAGCTAAAGTTTCTTCCTTCCCAAAAAAGAATTCAGCACATCCTAAAATCAGTCTTTACCGTACATGTATAAAACCGGAGAAATATTCAAGGTGTCCTTTTGGGTATTATATTATATCGCCTGAATGAGAGAGGCTTCCCTTCTATTAACCCCTGAATTGAAAGTGACAGTGGCCTGTCACTCATCAAAACACTGCCATACCCCCTCACACATCAGCCAATCATAGGTCAGAGGCTGAAAGGTTAAAGGCTACACAGGATAATTCCCAAATAGCAGTGGTCCAAAATTCAACACGTGCTACAACTGGGATTTACTAAAAACTGCGTTTACAGTGCAAATAAAGTTATCCAAATCTGATGTTTTTTCCCTCAATTTACACAAATTTGTTTTCATTTTTACAAGGCACACAAACCATACTGAATCTGAGATTTTAACTAAATGTCATAGAGATCAGATGGGTGGCAATGTGACCTGAGCCTGAACAGTTTGACCTAAATTTATGCAACCTTTAAGGCAGTCCATCATCCATTTAATCTTGATCAGAAGGGTCTGTGTTCAGACTAGTGTCAGATATAGGCCACATTAGAATGTTTTTTTAAAATGGTAACCTGTAGTGAGAACGTAGCCGTGAGGGTGTGAGACAGTTGTTTGATCAATTCTACAGGCTTTAATGAAACAGATAAAATTCATGTTATACGTGAGGCAAAAGCAACAAGCCTTTTTAACAGGTAGCATGTAATGGTAAAGACTGCGTACATATACAGTACATATAAATCCTGATGGTTTTGTTATATCAAACGGCAGCACATCGAGAACAAATTGCTGAAGACAAGATCATGCAGCCGGGCTCTGAACAGACCTTAATGTCCATCCTCACTTCTCGTTTACATGCAAGTGCATCAGGCTTTTTTTTTTTTTTTTATTACCTCATAAGAACATTTCCTACAAACACATATCTTTAAAACACAGGGCTTCTGTCCGCTACAAAATAAACAATGCAGAGTAACTCAGTTACTCAAGGCCTGCTGTACCTGCGGCTTCCTGACTTTAATAATCCATGAGGGAGGTACAATGACCCCGGCGTGTGCGCCCAGAGAGCAAGGTTCCTCGATCTGTTGCAGCATGAAACACGTCACCTTGTTGTGGAACTGAGAAGGAGAGCATGAGACACAGGAGTCAGCACCTGGTACACACATGAGCCACTGAGTCTGTAACAGTGTCACCTTCCACCTCAAACAACACTCACAGCCTGCTTGCACCATGAGCAGCTGATGGCGATAATCTCCTTACTGTGGAAGAACTTCTGCTGGAAACTCTGAAGATTAAACAGAACAGAAAGCCATTTTCTGAGTCTGAAGACAGACGAAGATGAGGAAAATGACTGAGTTGACATATATATCTGCTCATACGTTTCATCAGCAAATCTGGTTAAGAACTGCCTACTTTTACAGGAAGAGGTACTTTAACTAACATGGCAGATGCTCAACCATTAAGTATCTCCTTCCATCGCTTTATTACTCCTTCAAACAAAACACTTTTATAATTTTGCATAAACATTTTTTTTGCATAACTGAACAGGTACACAGAATGAATGGTTTTGCTGCTGCCACATCTGTTGACTGGTGCTAGCCGAGAGAAAGTTCACCTTTTCGATGCTTTTTCATAATAGCTGGATGTTCAGGTATAGCATGATTTATGCAGATTTTCTGCCTCAGTTCGAGCTTTAGTGGTAATGTTTTTTGTTATTTTTTTAATCCCCCAATTTTATGGTCACCTCCAATTTTCACTCATGAGTCAGTTCTCATGTATTATACAACAGCTACCAACTGCCGAGACTGAAGGCTAATATCATCTGAAATACATGAAGCCAGCCTATGCACATTTTCATTCTGCTGCCCATGCAGTGGAACATACTTGAAAGAAAAGCAGCTTCTTCTCAAGAATCTCTTGGCGATCTCGCAATCTCTTGGCGATTAGGTGAGCGCCTTTATCGTTGCCCCCACTCAGGAAGCCAGAGTATTAATTTCGAGGCCGTTTAAGAACGATTTTGCTGTTGATGACGTTAGTGGTTTTAACTTGCTTATTTGTGCGGAAAGTATTTACAGAGTTTCCAGGGACGATGATGCGACCTACCTTGCCACACTGACGGCATTTTCCCTCTTGTCGCCGTCGATGGACCCAGTGATGTCTCAGCACATTCTGTTTTTCCAAACACACAGCAACAATGGACTCAGTGTACAAAGTATGGTATATACTACTGTATATATATACATATACTCTTCATTCATGTAGCTGGAGGTTAAAACGTACGTCACGGATGCTTCGAGAGTTTCCTTCTCTAAATGTAGGCTTACAGCGGAAATTGATCTGCAGGCAAAGAAAGAACAGGAGCCTTTATGTTTGAGAGTAATGCCAATAAATGAGGACTTTTATCCACTGCTGGTTTTGTCTGATAAACTATATTGTAGGGAATAACATGACTCCCGCCGATATAAAGGAGGTGATTATATGTCTACCTTGTCCAGCTGCTCGATACATGCCGTGTGAATGACGATCTTACACGCTGCACACTTCCTCCGGGGAGCCGACTTCTTAAGAGAACCAAGCAGCACATGACATATTGCAATGGGATAAAACACATAAATTTACATTCACTTAAAAGCAGCTCTTATTACTAACACCAGGCTAAGATTTAGTACTAGCAGGGCAACTGTTTCATGTACCCACCAAATTGGCTAGCATGTGCACATTATATATTATTACTGAGTTTACACATATTACAATGTACCCCTTGTAGAACGTCTCTTTCACAGCTTTCACAGCTTGACAGTGCTTCAGTTGATCTCAGAGTTGAGGACGCATAAATTGTGATCACTATAGGTTTAAATATTTTCATGTCACAGGATCTTCTCTAAGCGAAATGTGTGAAAAGAGCAAGTAAAAATAATGTGGGGAAAAAAGCACAAAAGCACAAACCCCAGAAAAGTCAGGCCATTGTTGGTGGGATGCAACAAGGTTCTCTAGAGTTGTGGATTGTCCTCTGTTTTATGAATTTGTGTTTCATATTTATTAAACGTGGACCAAAACAGGAGGATAAACTGCACACACTCATATGCACAGTAAATTTGCGATTATTGTATGTTCATCTTAACAGCACAGGATAAGTCAGCAATTAACTGTATTGATCATTTGTATCTGTATAATTAATAAACTCACTTTGACCAACGAGCATTCTGTGTTGTCCTTTTACTCAGCAACTAACAGCTCCAAATTCATCTTCTTTGTCATTTAAAACATTTTTTTAAGCAGAAAATTGCTACTGCTTTGCAAGGTTTGTTAGTTTATGTGAGCCCATTTTCTGCACGAGCTTGGATTGCTTTTATTGACGATGCATGCTGAATGCAGACATTTTCTTTAACTGCAGGTTAACGAAAGACTCGTCATTGTATAATGTGACATGGAAACCGTGTTATCACGTTTCTGTTATAGAATCTTAACAAGATTCATTAGGAGGGTTTTGTACAATGTGACAAGTCATAATTGCACATTGTATAACCGACATTAGTTGTACTGTTTACAACAGTCAGAATCCATTGTCTCAAGCACAGTTTGTCTCATTGCACTTAAGCCTTCATCCATGGTATCTTTTGTATTATGAACACAATCTCTTCCCTCCTGCTGCCTGCAACAAAAAGCCTGTTTTGAGGCAAAGGATTTGCCAACCTGCCTGGAGAGGTAATCAAATCGTTCTTTAACACCTCAGAGTGCTCGTTGCAAACAAAATCCTGACTGAGAGCGAGCGCGGACTCACCTCCCTGCCTTTATCCTCTTTAGACTAATAGCGATCCCTGTCTTTCAGCACACGCTGTCTGTGTATTACCTCGTGAAAAGAAGTGTCATTGCACAAGCACTCTAATGACACATCTATTCATCTCTGGCCTTCACTCATGTGACTCCTCGTTGCAGTTAATGCTATTATTCAGCTTTCATAGACTACTTATAACAAACGGGATTTATAGAAATTGTAGACTTTTCTCAGCACTTATCAGGCAAATCCTACATAAGTTCTGATGACCCAGAGAGCATTATATTTATCTCTTTAAGCACAGTAGTCTTATGTACTCACTGCAATCTTCACCAAGCACGTCTCCTCGCCCAGGTAACACATCTCTCCTGAGCAGTTGGTCTCCAGCCACAGGTGCTCCCCATTTACCGCATTCTCCTAAACACACACACGCATACACACCTCATCTTTACAGGTTACACACTTCATGGCATGTTCAACATCCTGTCCAGAAAGACAAATCCTGTACAGGTCATACACGTGCCTACATAAAAAATGCTGTCCCTCCTGAGCGCTGCACCAGTACACACTAATCAGGTTTCAACCTCTCGCCTCTGCTCTCTCGTTTCCGTCGTTCTGTGTCGAACAGCGTGATGCTAGCCAGTCATTGCTGCCTGTTTGCTCGGCTGCACAAAGTAAAACAGGTAATGCTCAGTCTCAAGTGCACAAAGGATATTAGATGCTCTGAAACCTGGGGTACACAGGCTCCAGGATATTGAGTGATACAATCTGTTCCGTGAACATGCATACAAAAATATCTAAGGAAAAAAAACGTTAGCGGAGAGGCGTGCCGAGCTGAAAGCATTCCTTAATTCGTCAGAGATATGACAACAGTAAAAGGTCAACAAAGTTCATTAGATAACTACACGAACAACTAGACCGCATTTTGTTCATGGCATCCAACATTATTTTTACTTTTTGTCCATCGTTCCAAAAATAATCTAATTTCTGCAGAACTTCAACTCTTCGAGTCCTTTGGTTCAGTCTGGACCTCGCAGCCCGGTTTAGCATCTCACGTCTACAATAAAATTCCTCCTACAACCCATAATATACAATCTGATTAGCTGGCTTTCTGCAGTGGGGTCAATTCACTTTCTCAGTGTAATTGCTAACACTAAGCTATTTAAAGAGTGTAACTGCTCAGAAAACTGGTGTGTTGGCACTAGCGTTGGCTCCTATTCATATAGCCGCACTACAATTTAGATAATTTTTTTTGCTTTACTTGTGGTAATTTAAATAACTTGTGTTGGTTGTACTGTAGTCAATGCAATGCAAGGATGCTGCCCTCTTGACGTCACATTCAAGGCTCCAGACCAGCAACATTTCGATACTGGAACTAAACCAATTTTGCAATCTGAAACCTGGCATTTTTCCAGTAAAATAAAAATTGTGAAACCATTCCAGATTAGGCTATTTCTAGAAATAATGTTGGTTCCCTGTCATTGGCAAAGAGCTACATTATAACTAAATGAAAAATGCTAGATTGATCAGATAAAAACTGTCTCTTTTCACAGACTTAATGTGTTTCTTTTGTTCACTGACATCTAAGGAGCAGAAACTCACATGGACTGACTAATCTGAACATTACAGCCTGCAGCCAAAGGTAATGGGCTGTATATGCATTTGATCTCTCTCACACAAACAGGCATGCAAAATATACACTCTGAAAACAGTATGAACACACAGAGAGAAAAGTAAAACGGCCCATAGCAAATGCCACATCCACACCCAGGAAAAAGGAAATGTGCATAATCTTTAACTCTACACATGTCACACAATACACAGCATAACTCACCGAGATCAACAGTAGTTGAAATAGAAAATTCATTCTCCATTAAACTGACAAGCAGAGACCCAGGACAGCAAAACCCCCAGTACTGAATTAACACCTACAGTTTCCAATTATCCCTAATGACTGGAGATGTTAATTCAGTCCTAAACACACATTAAAGTTTGATGCTGGCTCTGGTCTTATTATGAGGAGAGAAAAGCTCGCAGCGAGGAGTGGCCCACTGACTCCACCCATTCCACATGTCTCGCCCACAGTCAACAAGAGACATGGCCGAGAACAGAATGCTGCATATGCAAATCGCACACAAACAGAGGGCTTCTCCCTGCTCACTTATACAACAGGAAAATAAATTTTCTGCAATTTTTCGTAAAACATTCCAGTTAAGTAGTAGCATACGTTCACCGTCCACTTTATAATTAACACATGTACACAATTATTTAATCAGCCAATCACGGGGCAGCAACACAGTGCATAAAGTCGTCCAAATAAAGGTCAAGTGTTTCAGTTAATATTTACCCCAAACATCAGAATACAAAAAAAAATTATCTCATGGACTTTGTGGCATGTTGTTTGTTTTGTAGATTGCGGATCTGAGATTTTTTTCACACACAACAGCCTTGAGAGTTTACACAGAACAGAGTTTGGAACAGAAAACAGTTAGAGGCAGTTCAAACACCTTGTGGAGAGGACAGCCGAGAATGGCCAGGCTGGTTTGAGCACACGCTATGGTAGCACAAATAACTTCACTTTACAACTCAGATCCGGAATAGTGGAATTGGGAATCAAGGCCTGTAGTGTAAATGCAACCTTACACACATACACCTGGCTATATACAGAGACCATAGATCATACAATAAGCTTTTCTGACAAAACAGATAAAGAGTTTGTCTACAAGGTAGATGAACTTTAATACACTGAAACTTATTACCTAAATGCACCGCAATCTTCTAAGTAAAACCCTTTTCTAAGGACTGGTGCATTGTACAAACAACTAAACCACAATGTTGTGCATTTAGGATTTCAGACTTGGAGCAGAGTTATATCTGTGTGTAGGATGAGGAGGCATGAAATACAGAGTGCGTGACTCACACTCCAGTCGATGGTGGCACGCAGCTCCTTGGCTGGTCCGTTGGTCACAGCAGGGAGAGGCTTCTGGACTGAGGCCAGGTGCTGCAGGCCTGAGCGAGATATGGCTTTCCTGCATCACACACACAAGAAAGAACACACACTTTCAGTGAGAGCACACTCACCGTAAAGCAATCCTACTTAACATCTACCTAACATCTTACATTTTATGGTGTATTCAAAGTGGTTAATAAGTGACACAAAATATCGCTGAACTATAAAACTGTTTGTGGAGATGAAGCAGTAAATGTGAGACAGTTATATGGAGAAAAGGAGCGATTCAACAAAAGGACTGGAGAAAGTGCTAAGACTTATGATCAGGTGGCAGCTAATGTATGAAGTCCTCCTGATTACACTGGTGAATGGATAACACACACACACACACACACACACACACACACACACACACACACACACACACACACACACAGACATGATGTGCATCTTCAGCTTCTGCCAAAAGCAGAAAGATCCACACCAATCTGCTGACCAGTCTGTTTGGCCAGCAAACTCCCATCATTCAGTGCAAGTAAGAGAGACTCTGCCTCATATGGTATTGAACAGCAGACATCAGCAGAGCTGTTTCTGTTCTGAGCCACCATGTGTGTGTGTGTGTGTGTGTGTGTGTGTGTGTGTGTCGCAGTCTCTATGTGAGTCAGCATCATGTGGTTAGCGTTCTTTGCTTGTCATTTTTTATGGCTGCTGCCCCACAGCCTGTCGTCATACAAACTTATTTCATACATACAGTACATTCATAACCGAGTACTTTATCAGGAACAACTCTACACCTACTCGTTCATACATACTCATTAATCAGTCAATCGTGTCGCAGCAGTGTGGTACATAAAATGACGCAGATGTGGGCCAGCAGCTTCAGGTAATGTTTACGTCATCCATCAGTATGGGGGAAATGTGATCTCAGTGATTTTGACTGTGGCATGAATGTTGGTGCCAGGCAAGCAGGTAAGAGTGCTTCTGTAACTGCTGATCTCCTGGGATTTTCATGCACAGAAGTATTCCGAGTATACTCAGAATGGTGTAATGAAGAAAAAACATCCAGTAAGCAGCAGTTCTGCAGACGGAAATGCCTTGTTGATGAGAGGTCAACAGAGAATGACCGGACTGATATGAACTGGCAGAACAGGTACAGCAACTCAGATCACCACTGTGTACGATTGTGGTGAGCAGAAATGGATCTTAAAATGCACAGCATGTCAAACCTTGAGGTGGATGAACTACAACAGCAGAAGACCACGTCAGGTTCCAATTCTGTCAGCCAAGAACAGAACACCGACATGTAACAGCTGGAAAAACCAAGACTGGTCTGATGAATCTTTATTTCTATTGAGGTACACAGACGATAGGGTGAGAATTTGGTACCAACACCATGAATCCATGGACCTAACATGCTTTGTGTCAACAGTCCAGGCTGGTGTAATGATGCGGGGAATGTTTTCTAGCACATTTTGGCAAGAATTAATTTTGAAAAGTAGTTAAAGGAAAAAGGAAAAGTGAAGGGAAAAGGGAACAGAAAAACTGGAGTACAGATACTAATAAAACTAGACTTAAATACAGTACCAGAGTAATAGTACTTTGATACCTTCCAGCTCTGCTGAGAGTTGGGAGAGATGTGAAGTGTCAGAAGGGGCCCAGTTTATATAACAGTTCATAACAGGTCTATGACAAACTTTTTAATTATAAAATGCTACAAATTCAAGAGCACTCAAGTGTGAATCCAATTTTTCCATTTCTGAACCCAATATCAAAGATATTCTATGCTCACTAGTATACAAGGTAACTCTCTTCTGCATTCTGTTGCCATGTTGTGAGAAATGTCATGAATGATGTTGGCCCGTTTAAAGACAATTTGTGTCTCAGGTTTATACACACTGTGTTGTATTGGTCAATATCATATGCAATCAAGGCATTAATTTCATCACTGGATCTTATTGGAAAAGGTCAAATTGGATCTGATACACATCCAGTGTTTAAGACCAACATCAGCCCCAGTACCAAAGCTTCTAACACAATGAAATATTAAATATAATACTGAATGACCGAGACCTAAGACCAGTGTGCTGATGTGCTATGTACCTCCCAAAAACACAGGCTCACAAAACGTTTTATTTTTATACACGTGTACTGTACAGGTCATCTGAAACAGCCATCAGCTGCTCTTTGAAAACAGTTAGGAACGAATGAACCATGTATGAAACAATCAGAGGAAGGACAAAGAGAGAAGACAAAAACACACACGGGACACACACAGGGTGGTGGGCTAGACACCCGACACCCTGCTGAAATGTCCAACTGCTCGTCTAAATTTATCCTGCCCGAAGAGAACAGAGGAGAGTCCAGTTACAGGCCTGTACACACTCACTCACTCACTCACTCACACACACACACACACACACACACACACACACACACACACACACACACACACCTTTAGCCTCAGAGTTAAAAATAGCAGCACAGGGGTTGACAGATATGCTGGAAAAATGCCAGCATGACGAAAACTAATCATTGCGCGCGCACACACACACACACACACGCATATGCACGTACACACACACAAACACACAAAGAGTGATAAGATCAAGGCCATAAAAGTAATTAAATCACCATGAACATCAAAAGCATTTTCAGCTGATTTTTATATTCTTATCTCTTTAAATTTGTTCCTGTAGAGTCGATGGCATGCAGGTATCACATGACCTTGAAGGTTACTTACTAAAACACACCATGTATTTAGACAGCAGCTACTTCTATACATTGGGAATTTTTATATACGAGTTTTCTATACCAGCTCCTTCGCTGATAGCCTGTACTGTCTGTATGTAGCAAACAAGCAAAATCTCAATCAATAATGAGAAACATAAGGCTAAACTTCAGGCCAGAAGATATAAACTAGACAAGAGTAAATCACTAAACATGCAGGCCATAATCATTACATTACCGTCATTTGGCAGATGCTTTATCCAGAGCGACTTACATATATATTTCATTTATACATCTGAGCATTTGAGGTTAAGGGCCTTGCTCAAGGGTCCAACAGTGGCAGCTTGACGGTGCTTGGATTTGAATTCCTAACATTCCGATCAGTAGTCCAACATCTTAACCCCCCAAGCTTCCCCCTGCCCATTCAAAACCCTAATCAAGAGAGAAAAAGGTGTAAGGAGTTGCTCCAGGACATCCCATGGTCCAGGACATCCCTTGCAGGAAGCCAGCAGCCTTCCTCCAGGCCACAATCTATACAGTGAAACCTCTGGTCACAAACTTGATTTGTTCAAACACTCTGTTCGTGACCCGATTTGTTCATGACCCAAATCAATTTTTCCCATTGAAATAAATGTAAATGCAAAAACATGTTTTTAAAGTATATTATGAGTTTATGTGTGGCAATAAAACATAGAATAAAATTAAAACAACCTTAATTTTAGAAACATAAAACTAAACGAAATAAACAGTTGATTTTAATGCACATTACCCTTTGCGGTGGATACGTAGTTGCTGGTATAGGTGGGCGGTGGTGTAGGTGGATGGTGGCGGTTCTCATGTTTTGCGATCATTTCTTTCTTCATTTCAACTGTTATACACTTAGGCTTCTTACTCTCACTATCATTTCCACTTTTCACTTCCTTGGGATCCATAATGAAGACTTATAATGCAAAAATGCAGAGAAACACAATGGAAAAATGCACTGAACAACTTCACACCACGAGTGCTTGACCGGAACTGAATGTTTGTGCCACAGAGCATGTTCAAAGCGGTAGCAGAGGAATATGGTGGCGGAGGGATATGGCTTCTTACTCTCACTACCATTCCAACTTTCTTGGGACCCATAATGAAGGCTTATAGATCAAAAATGCAGAGAAACACAACAAAAAAATGCTGTGAACATTTCTTTAATGAGTTTTAAGCACAGAAAAAAAAAATCAAAGTTTGAACAATCCTTAATTATACAAAAACTTACTGCAAACAACCAAGAAAAGTAACCTTGCATGAGTCAACTTCCGGTGTTAAGGCAGTGAGGAGGAAGATGGGCGGAGAGGAGGTTACTGTACAGCGGATGAACTCATGTCTGACCGAGACCGATTAAAGGGACAGGCGCGTCTTTGTTAGAATTATGTGGTTGTGACCAGATGCAAAATTTTGGCAAATTTTGTGGTCGGGAACCGATTTTATCGTGACCAGAGGCTCCACTGTATATATATATATATGTATACACGTACAAATCTACTGTGCATATTCCACTGTTGAAAAATCTGGATTACACTCAGCTGATTAAGACAGTGACAGATACGCTGATGTGGGTTGTGTGAACACGGGTACATGTGGGAAGACTCATTTCCGCTCATGACTGTCTAAATGAGTGTCAGGCAACAGCAGAGACAAGTGCAGGTGCATGTGAGGTTTTATTAAAAATCCAGGCAAACAATCCAAAACAAAAATCCAATATCAAGGTCAGTAGCCAGGCACAGGTCAGGCAAGCGACAGACAGACAGGAGCAGGCAAAGACAAGAATCAAACTGCAAACAAGGTCGCAAAAAACAAAATAACACTGAATTAAAGGCTTGCAGAGCATTCTGGGATGCGGTTACTCAGTCTCTGAGTCTGTCAGTTTCTCAGGCATCAACGTGAACAGACAAGAAGGCCCAGGGTATTTTAAAATGGAGACAGTTGTAATTGCCTCTTTTAGATTTCCAAAAAACTGAAATATCACAAAGAAGTTTTATGCTCACATAAGGAAGCTTTTCTATACAGCAAAATTTCACAAAATTGTAATGCAAACACATTTTTTACATCAAGTCACAAATGATGTGACATGCAGAGTAAATGGAAAATATCTTTCTGAAAAAAGAGCCCTTTGTAAGAGCAATTATCAGAGGAGAAACTATCATCAGAGGAGAAAACCCAGCCTGAATTGCATATCACTCGGTAGAAACACACATCATTCATAATTGTGTTTTGTCGAAATGTTTAAAATATCACTTTTATTTTGCACAAAGCTGCAACGTAAACCCAGAATCTTTTACCATTAATGTAGTCTTACACACATGACTAGTCAATAAAGCTGTATGAAAAGGTTTTAGTGTCAAAATGCCCAGCTCATTTGAATGAGCTGTTTTATAGCTCAGCCTCAATCAAGCAACCAAGTGCAAGGGAGGAGGTTAAAGGGAAAGCAAGTGCAGACGAGAAATGTTACATGATTGCAGAGAGAGAGAAAGAGTGAGAAAAAAAGAAGACGGAGAGAGGGAGGGAGGGAGGAAAGCAAGGCGAGCAATCAGGAAGAGCTCTTTTAACAAAATTAGTTCCAGTAATATCATGGCTGATGCTGGTCTCACTTCCCAGATGGATATTACAATCAGAACAGGCCAGTATACAGTATTTCCTGTATCAGTGAACTGGGCTTCATAAGACTAGGGTGCAAAGAGACACAGATGAAGAAGGAGTGGACATGGAGAGAGAGAGAAAGCAAGAGAGGAAAAGAAAGAACGTAAACGTGTGAAGCTATGAGTTCAATTTAGAAGCTATATGTGCTTTATCCCCCTCCACTTCCCATCATACCTTGCAGTAATGCTACCCCTCCTGAGTTACCATAGCAACAGTCCAACACAGCAGGCCCAGCGGTGTATTTAAGGCCATCTTGCTGTGAGCATGGTAATCTCTGTCCTCATGCGCATTGTCTCAGGCAATTAGGGAGCGTTGCTCTGCGTGGGCTGTGAACTCGTCCGGTTCTTTTATGTCAATCGTCTGCCCACGTTCTGCAATATGATCTGATCCCTCTCTTCCTCCCTCTGCAGTCTGCGCACTCGGTGGGAACTGGTCTTGTAGGTCCTGCTTTTTTATTTATTAATCACTTGCAATTTGTGCACTGTGCTTTATAATTCTGCTTTGTCTATTATGGGAAAAGTTGTCTGCCTATCTGTTTTATCCCTCTATCTGTCTGTATGTATGTATCTTTTTATCTGTCTATAAATCAAATCTATTGTTTGTGTCTATCAATCTGTCTCTATATTAACGCAATAACATCAATTCCTCTGTTATATCTGTTTCTGCAACAAATATTCAACAAATTGCTAACAAGTGGCACAAGACAAAAGTGTTCACCCTATTCATAGGACGTTGCAAATAGGATTACCGTACGCCCATTAAGTATCTAGCTAGATATTTCCACAAACAAAGTGGACCAAAAACAGTGGATTAACATATTTCTGTATTCTTTAGCTTTTTTGATGATTGTTGCTTTACAGTTAAGTCATCTTAACTGCTTCTTACTATGAGTGGTTTACTAATAAGAAAAAAACCTTTTTTTTTTTTATGTCACACCCCGTACAACGCACAAGGTATCGACTCATTTCGACAAAGTAGCTTCAGTGGGGAAAAAAAAGCAAAGCAACAACAGTGTACTTATTCAATGTACTTTTCCTTAGCGGCCTGTAGTGTTTTTAGCTAGTTTGCTAGTTTGTCTGTAGCTTAGCATTGCTTAGCTTAGTAACAACTGCAAAGTAGCCTCCCCAACATTGATCTGTATATACTGTATGGTTCCCTATCTAGCTACATAAAGTCAGTGAACTACAGCTGCCTCCCGGTGGATCAGGGCTCCAGGGATCAGTTTCAGGTACTGACTCCTGAACTACAGTCATTAAAGCAGATCGTTGACACTCAGCTACAAGAGACATTGTGTAGGACAGCAGAGACTCACCACCACAGAACCTGCCTGTTGCTCCTTGGTACTGAGGATCCTCCCCTCTCTGCACCTTGCTGACTTGTTCCAGAGATGAATGCAACAGCCATGGGCAACGCTGATCAAAGCCCTGAGCGTAGGAGAACCCTCATCAAACACCACTACACTATCTAAGGGCTTCACTCCAGCATACCTGCACACATACTCCATATCTCAGCGTGTAGGCGAGACCGGATACCAGATACCTGAGAGTGGGGAGGTTGATGGGTGTCACCGGAGCTCTGGGAGAATCTCTCAGCACCATCAGCGCTACGTCACTCACCGAAAGGCAACCCGCACTATCAATTCCAGCACAGACCCGAAGCTATTTTAAGATTCATTATGCAACCTAGTTAACTTTCTTCAAGACAATCTTGCCTGGTACAATGATACACTTCCTAAATTAGCCTCTAATTCCAGGCCTGCATTATTGATTAGCATTCAGAGCTCATTTTTCAATTTTGTACTAGTAAATCTCAGTCACATACTGTTGATTCATGGGTATGAAAAAAACCTAAACCCTAATGCACACCAGTTATGATGCTGATGTATAGTTATTTGTGTCAGTCAAATTAGCATACATTAATAGTCAGGCTCAGACTCACCTTTAATAAGAATCATTATTTTAAAAACCTTAGATATTGGCAGGTCTGCTAAGAAAAGTATTCAAAATGCCACCTTTAGTTTATTTTGACTGTGGACTGGGATTTTCTCGAGTAGTGGACCCTTATACACAACAGCACTTTTTGCAGTATAAGTATCGTTATGCCGTCCCACAATGTCTGTTTCCAAAATGTTCAACCGTATTGTGATTTTTCTGGTACCACGGCATCTGTTACCAAAAATAGTTCAAGAGCGATGACGTCTTTGGCTGAGATGATAATCGCCCTCATAGCAGCCTCATTTATAATGAGCTAACCTGCAGCTTTCTTGATGAATATTTACACAAGAGCAAGGGAATAACATTTACTAATCTATGAGGCTCGGATTAGTAACAGGATATGTATGACAGGGATTATTTTACCACTGAAAAACCAGTGAGTACAGCCAGACTGACACTTGCAAGACACCGAAACATTTCACACTGGCAGCAGACTACGAAATGAGTGTGACTGATGAGGCTAGAGGGAATTTTCCCTGTCTCTAGCTCACTACAGCTCATTTCTAGTGATGTCACCCCAGCAACACACACACGCACAATCCAAGCCAATACTACCATATCTCCATCATTACAGGGGTCGTGAAGTTCCTCTTTCTCTTTCTGAGGCATTGAGCTTTCCTTTTTCTGCCTTCTAAAGTGGGCCAGTCTGTTTGCCTTTAGCAGACGGCTCAGTAAAGCCTCATCTGCCTACACCACACCCCTGCTACAGTTTCACAGTAACACACCAAAAACAAATCACTATTTCATTTTTTCTACATAATATTTAATTATTCACAATACAACACCTCCATATTCACCCAAAAGCACTGCGCTAAATAATTATATAACCAGTGTGAATATTCGGAGGCAACACCAGATATTTTTATTATGAAGAAAAATGCAACAACCTACTTTCATATTAAGCTTTAGAATTAACACATGATATTCAATGGCATCCAAGATTCATTTTAGAACAAATTTGAGTTTTTTAGTGTTTTTTTTTTCATTGACATGTTGGTCATTTTTTCACTTATTTTTTAAGGTTAAATTTCCTACATTACCCACAATGCATTTGACTACTACTAGTGGTGCTAGTGGGATTCAGCCATTGCTTCACCTATACCTAAATAGGGTGATGCTTTATTCCTTTAGTCCTTCCCGCTCTCGCAGTTCCTCATTTGTACACTTTGCTCAAATAGATATAGTTACGAAGCTTCACGTGCCATTGTACTTATCAACTGAAACTCTGCTGAAACTCCTCAATTACATCACATATATCATACAGTTTAAAACTTGCTGTCCCCACTACGTCTATGTTAGTTCTCTTATGGTCTCATTGTTCTACCTCTGAACACAGCATTTTGTCATGTTTCAGAAAATTTAGCATTGTGTATGTGACACCTCTGTCTTGACTGATGTCTAAGTAGCAAAGGAGGAGGAGGAAAGCATGAGAAAGGAGTGCTACAGGCAATCCTTTTAAACAATGCTGCCATGGTTCTACTCTCATGTGAACCTTCATCTACTTTAGCACCAGAGGCAGATTTGTGACTAGTGTTAATTCAATCACTGCTCTTTTATCTAAACGCTACCTGCCTGAAGATATACACACACCGAGACACTCTGTGAAGCGACACATAAAGCAACAGTGTTACACTGTTCAGCCTATCAAACGTGGTGTTTTCAGCCACCTGTTCTCAGGATGTGCGGCTTGTGTGTTGACTGACATATCAAAAAGCTCTTCTGTCTATGGTTTGGTTGGTTATGGTTCTCTCGTATATAAGCATACATAGTCGATTACATCATGAGCAGTAGCACATGGTATTTTTTTGCAAGATCCTGTGCTACAGTAAAGTGATCATTCTACTTCATCAAGGCTGCTTTTCTTTCAGAAGAGAAAGACGTCTTTCCATCAAACAAGGGGGCAGGAAATAACCAAGATGGGATATGTGAAAGCACACACTGTAATGTTGTCCATTTCAATAAAATGGCAGTGCTTTAACTGAGATAGGAATAGTGCATACATACATTATATATATA
>JAQLOM010000004.1:9297896-9314545 GCA_030068315.1 Chrysichthys thysi
TGCCGAACCCAGGGCTCGAACCCAGGACCTTCTCGCTGTGAGGTGACAGTGCTAACCACTCAGCCACCGTGCCGCCCTTCTAATGCATATATTTTAGCTAATGGTTTCAATGTACAGTAATTCATGAAGGATGTGGGCTTCAACAAGTAGGCTTAAAAATTTCTAGAGCCACAATGAATGAATGAACTCAGTGAACCACAGGAAAATCCAGTGATTCCTTCTTTGAGGATCTCTCAGATGATGTCTTTAAAAAAGTTTAGTTTTACATTATCAGACACAATAGTTGCCTATCATCTTGACAATACAGTTTTCTGTTTGAACTG
Source organism: Chrysichthys thysi (assembly GCA_030068315.1). NCBI lineage: Eukaryota > Metazoa > Chordata > Actinopteri > Siluriformes > Claroteidae > Chrysichthys > Chrysichthys thysi. Next base: position 9,298,220 of record JAQLOM010000004.1, read on the forward strand.
AACTGTTTGGGACAATGGTAGCTCAGTGTTTAAGACATTGGACTACTGATCAGATGGGCTGGGACTTCAAATCCAAGCACTGTCACTGCTGGGCCCTTGAGCAAGGCCCTTAACTTCAACTGCTCAGTGGTATAAATGAGATAAATGTAAGTTGCTCTGGATAAGACCATCTGCCAAATGACACCAGTCTAATGTAATGAACTCAAGCTGACAGTGAACTTTTTCCTGCCATTCAGTCCCCCAGAATCAAACTCCTTCCTACACCATTGAGCATGGCCAAAAGTCAAACTGGTGGGGAAATCCATTCAGAACACCAGAAAATCTTAATACAAATATTGATATTTGGCACCAGTGTATAGATATATTCCCAAATCAATATTTTGTCCCAAACCTAATGCCTAGCAGAAAGCTGGTTTAGCACAGCCACTAATTAATACACTTGTTCTATACTCTGTTAAATCTATAAATCTATAAATAAAAGCTGCTGCATCCATGTTTGGGTCAAGCTTTCTGTGTATTCTGAGAAAGTAGGTGAATATAAGTGCAGGTGGTTTCATTATTAAGTGCAATACAAACAAAACAACCAAAACTAATTAGATACAACAAGAAATGGATATGAGTGATCATTAAAGCATGTGATCTAGTCATATAATGTGCTAGAGTAATGTAGTTTCTGTTCCTGTAGTCCCATATTTTCTGGCTGAAGCTAGCAATAATGTGACATATTACTATATCACTACTTAACTGTCAACTTCTACTTGAAGTTTAGAATCTGAAAACACTTCAACTCTCTTATGAATTATTCTAATGAGCATATTCTTCAGTAGGAAAAGGACTTTTAGGGAAAACATGCAAAAACAAGTTTTTCCTAAATCTAGAAGCCAGACCTTGATGCAAACCTGTAAGGCAATTAACTAACACTCATGGGACCCTCTGTCAGTTCCTAGCCTCCACTGGGTCCCTGGTAAGAGAGTTGCAGCACAAGAAGTCATAACAGAGTCTTGAGTCCCACCTCTCATTAGGAATAACAGGTAAAGGTCACCCCATCCAGGAACACTTGTTTTTGAAAAATACATAATCCATTCTTGAGACTAGTTTAAATTAGTCCATAGAGATGGTTAGAAAAGTTTCTTTGAACCATTTATCTATCCTATTAGGTTTGCTGTCATCTCTTGGTGGCAAAGCTTTGGATTAGATGTTTGTATGAGACATAAAACACTGCAACTGAGGCAATATTGTTCATCAAATGCAAGTTTAGCAAATGAGAAAGTCATAATGAGGGCTATTGTATGGTTACAAAATCACATCCGGGTTTGCTTAAATCAATTAAGCTTATGTTATGGTTGATTGAAACAATTTTAATGTTAAAAAAATGAGAGTTTTAAACTCTACAACCTAGCTTGATTTCTTTAATAAAACATTAAAATATGTTTTGGTAGATTTGACCTGAGAATAACAAGGCAGAATAAAAGTGTTTAAAGTGACCTGTGCTTGTTAAAATGAAACAAAAAGCACCTTAATCATGTAATCATGATAAATTATGCTCAGTTGTATAAATGAGATAAATGTATCATGATAAATAATGTCACACACACACACACACACACACACACACACACACACACACACACACACCCTGTGAAACATGAAACCCGTGATGTTCCAACGTTACATTAATTTTATTATTTATATATATTTTAAGGCTTAATAAACCCTTCCCACTCTCTTATTAACCTTTCCCACACTCTCATAAACACTTCCCATGCTCTTAAACACTTTCTACACTCTTAAACCTACGTCATTTTAACAACATATAAAATCGAATATGGGCACTGAGCAGATGAGATGAATGGTCACTGAGTCAATCCAGGTCACTTCCTGATTACTAGCTGAAGCGGAAGTGGCTTACACAGCCACTTTCACTTTTCATCCACTGATGAAATACAATGCATACTGTTTTTGTCATGAACTCTTGTAACCCGCAACCACAAGAGGACTCCACTTCCCCTGAGCACCTGTGTTCTCCTAACATGGCCGAAGACCTTCCGAGGTCAAGGTCACCGGACTTCTAATGAGACGCAGGTGCAACTTGTTCAGACAGACTTTAAAAGACTCACACACACACACACACACACACACACACACACACACACACACACATTTTGTGATTAAAAAAAACACCACACACACATATAATGTTATATATATACTGTAATATTAATGTAAGTAAAACAAACTCTGGGTAAAATATACACTTTTAACTGCATAGTTACATGAATTAACTGAATACAGAGCTTAAAGCAATTAGGCAATTCTAATACTTTAAGTTTTTATGCAACAAATCACATTTGTTATTGTAATGTTTTCTGAACCACTGAATCATTTTTTGGACCTATGAGGTGACAATGCTACACACTGCACTACCGTGCCAGCCTTGATTACATATGTAAAGGTAAAACACATTTCAAATATAATTTAAATGTCTTTCACAAGAGTTTATGTTTCACATAAATAACTTAAAACATCATTAAAAGTGGCTGACCCACCCCTCCCACACTGCGTCGTTTTTGTTTTTATTTTGAAATCTGAAATTGAGGGACCGTGTAAAAAATGGGTGTAATTCCTAAACTGTTAAAGCAATATTTTTTGTTAAACCCCTCAAATTAATGCTGAAAGTCTACCCTTCAATCACATCTTAATGACTTCTTTTCAAATCCATTGTGGTGGTTTACAGAGGCAAAAAGACTAAATTGTGACACTGTTCCAGTACTTTTGGAGGGGACTGAAGCAGGCCTGTGCTTTACCTGTAGCGGTGTTTCTGTAGTCTGTAGTTTGGTGTGTTATCGCAGTGTATAGCGAGTCATTAGTTGGTAAACATCAGCAATGCTAATGGATTATATAAATACTATATATGGACCGTATCATGCAGCGATATTTTGTCATGTTTACCTGTGCAGCACAAAACACACAACTTCGGCATCACACTGAAAACATTTGTCCCTCATCAGTGATTCCCATCTGATGTTTTCTTCTGGCTTCATGCTACCATTTGCAAAAACACAAAGCACAGAAGAAGCTTTCTAGAAGTTTGTCTGTTTTGGATTAATGTAGCTACATGTCAGCTCTGTGGAAGAGGCTCTGCTCTATATCTATGTATCAAGGGCTCATTCTAAACTTATAAAAACACAATGGTTTGTAATTACAGGTAATGAAACACTAATAAAAACATTCTTATGAATACATTTAATTTCTGCTAATAGATCACCCTACATAGTCCTATATGTTCTATATAGTGGACCTTTAAATATAACACATACATCCCATAACATATCTAGTAAATTTCACAAGTCAAACGGCCTTTCTTGGCTGATGACGTCATTTGAAATTACAACCATATTGCTGAAGTTATAGATTAAAAATTATTTTTTATAGAACCTTAGAAAGTTAAGGCAGCCTACATATCAATCATTGCTAACCTACAGGACAGTTCTTTCTGACACCACCAAGCTAGCTTGGATAAATTTATACTGCATAAAATTATACACACGAAGGATCCCATATTGGTCTAACTGCAATTAACATAATAATTAACTTGAAAAACAATTCTGTTCAATAAAGTATCACAATGTCCATATGCCATTAGCACTGATGCTGGTTTATCACATTTTGTGTAGTTGCTAATACTATGCTAAAAAACCTAACCCTTTTTAACATTGTACTCAAACAGTGTAACTTCTGGCAATTCACTGTAATGTATTATTAATGAAAGATACACTCCAGACTGTGTGGTTAACACACTTTGGGGTGATAAGAGCACTCTGCTTTGTGTCGTGCCACATCACACCCACACTCAGCGCGCATCATTTACTTAGAACTGTGCTGTGTGTGTTATTCTTTACACACACAAAAATCCCAATCGTGGAATCACCCTAAAGATGAATCAAGCTGATTCGAACCAGTGCACCACTCTCAGTATTTAGAATATGGCTGAAATGATTCATAAGTGTGTCAGAATTTCAATTGCACGTCTTTAAATAAATAAATAAATAAATAAATAAATAAATAAATAAATAAGCACTAAACAATCCCTGAATAACTATTAGTTTACTATCTACTCTGAAAACCAACATGTGTTTGTCTGTGTGAGAGGGAAGCGCTCAAATGCAATGGCAATCAGAGATGGACAGATATCCATCTCCAGGCACAACAGTCAAATGAGCAGTAAAATGTCTGTCAAGTGACTCATAAGATTAAAGGCATATAATGAGTCTTTTTCAGGTAATGATAGCGTATTTTACTTTTAAAAACATGCACTTCACAAGGATGAAATGACCAAATCATTCTTTAATGCTGTAAAAATCAAGGCATGTTTTTCCCCTGTAATAGGCTTCTCCTTTAGCCTTGCTCACTAGTTCATGTGTCCACCACATGGACAGGAAGAGTATTGCAATGGTACATTCAGACTTTATAATGGCACTGTACATGAACAAAAATCTTTACATGGCACTTATTTACAAAACTCTAGAACACCTATGGGGAATAATAAAGAAATAACCTGTGAAAAAGACCAACTGACTCACTCTCTACATACTGGCTGATTTGATCTTCTTTGTCTTTGCTAGTTTCCTTTGTGGTATCACCAAAACCCACTGTGTAGTTTCTAGGAAATGTCACCGAATGGGAGATTTGCACCTTCCTGTCCTATATGACGAATTTCTGATGACGGACAGTGTTTTCACATATAGTACTTCTTTTTAAAACTAATTGAACCTAATCCCGTTAAAGTGGCTCTGAAAGCTGCTTTTGGTGTTCACAGTCACAGCATAATATAGCATAAAAAATTACATTTCAAGACCAGCAGTAATGATTTTGGTTCTCAGCTGACCTTAGAGCATCTGAGTAGGACTCCTTAGGGTTGTCCATAGACTAAAAAAAATTTCACAGTAAATTTTAACAGTCTAACTAGAGCCAGAGCAGTTTGTGGAAGAATTGATGTACAGCACAGCAAGTGGGCTAGTGCATATTCAGCACTGTGATATATTAAATATGAAGTGGGTCACGTTTCTACAATGTGGACCTCACAAAATGTTTGATCCTGGTTACTGTTCACAATACAAGTGTGTTCAAAAGGAGTCCCATTAGATTTATCTTGTGAAAACAAAGTGGTTCCTATATATTACCACTGTAGAATATGTTGTGCATTGGTGTATTTATTATTATTTCCCATCACTCCCATGAGAGTCATAAGTCGGTCTATGGTATGAAGCATGAGTTGGTTTTGATCAAAATTCTTTCTCCTAATCGCTTCCTATTTTCCCCCCAGATTGCTTGTTGCATTTTCCCTAATCACAGTGCGATCTGCGTGGCCTGTTCAGTAATCTCTGTGAAATTGTTTCCTAGGTGAGGTGATCTTAAAGGACTGTGAATTAAGCGTTCCTAGATTATTTATTAATAAGAATAAGAATAGACTAAAATATGACCAGGAATTGTTGTGAAACCTACGTTTAAAGTTAACTTAAAGTAGTTAAACTTAAAGTTAGGTAAGACAGACACCAGCAGGTATATCAGACAACATTTATGAATTTCAAATGTGAACGTATGCATGTGCATAAAAAGGCTCCTACCATTCATTAGAAAACACTTGTGAAGAGACACAAATCGGGAAAAAGAAAATAGACCTCATTCCTGAGCAATACACTGGCAGGACCCACAAATTTCCAGCAGGAGATAATTCTAATTAAAGGGAAGACTGTCTTTACTAGATTCTGGCAGCCACAGAAATCAGTAAACCAATAATTATCAATAATCAAGAAATAATCAATATATTTCTCAAATCACTTGACAAAACTCAAACATAAGCTCCCATCTGATTATTCAGTAACTTATCTTAACCCTGCTCTGGGACCATGAGGTCTATGTGACCCCCAGCCCTCTTTGGACCATATTTTTTTGGAATCTATCACGATTAGTGACCTTGCCTGCCACGTATTTTCTCATAAGGTCTTCCTAAGTATGTGACACATGTTCGATAATTTCAAAGTCTTTCAGCTTATTTTTTTATTTAGTTTTATTTTTGCTTCACCATCGTACCTTCAATGTGACGGGTACTATGGGGTCAATTTGGGGTAGCTCAGGAGGTTAAGATGCTGCACTGCTGATCGGAAGGTCGGGAGTTCAAATCCAAGCACCACCAAGCTGCCACTGCTGGGCCCTTGAGCAAGGCCCTTAACCTGCAAATGCTCAGTTGTATAAATGTGATAAATGTAAGTCACTCTGGATAAGAGTGTCTGCCAAATGACTGTAATGTAATGTAATGTAATTTGACCCCAAACGAAAATAAACCTAAATAAAAATAAGTGGAAAGACGGGTATGTGTGGTCACAGAAGCCAAAAACTGACAGAAGAACCCCGATGTGAAATATTGTCAGACAGAAACCAGGGCTGAAAAGGGAACAGGGGTCAAACAGACACACCCTTGAAAGCATTTGATTTATTTTTCGATGATGCCATGATAACACAGATTGTGACATGGACCAACCAAAAAAATTGAAAATTCGAAAACCGGTTACACAAGCAATGCTGTGTACCAAAAATCCACCCCCAGAGGCACCCACACCAGCCGCAAGCACCACACAGCATCATCCAGGACAACACAAGAGATGCTATATTTGTCCCAAATCAAGTGACAAGAAAACCAAATTAGTTGTGCAACCAATACCAGCAGTAACATTTTTGCCTACAGGTGAAATAAGCTGAAACTTGCACAAGAACTGTTGTGCAGTATTATTTGGATTTTATAACACATTGTCATACCATATTATTTCAAAGAAAACAAAATATTGTAATAAAGTGGTGTTATTCTGGTCTTATAGAATATTTTTCACCATGGGGGTACCAAGAACGTAACGTTTTTCATGGTACCAGAGCAGGGTTTAAGCATATTATTCCACAATAATATTATTCCAACTATGAATCATTCAAACTAATTAAAATTTCTGATCATGAGAACTCTTATTGACAGATGCTGGGAGATTAGACATTACGGTAGTTTAATCACTATCATCACAAAATGTCTTAAATGTCAATCAGTTTGCTTCTCAAAGTTGTGAAATAACAAACCTGATTCTAATGATTAAATATTTCAGAGTCACACTCGTCAAAACCAGGAAGTGAGGGAGCCTGACACTCACTCTTACTGAGCAGGGTTTTTGACCTTGTCAGAGAGTTGAGCAAAGCCAACCCGGTCCTCACCCCTGTCATAAATACTGTAAACCTGTGAGAGGAAAGTGTCCCCAAGAATCCACATAGGACCCAATGGAGACACGATGTCCGTCGCTTGAAAGCCGCTTATACACATTTCTCTTCCATTTATTGTTTCCTACACATGGAATAAAGGAATTTTAATACTAAATGTATTTATCATATATGAATGTATGTATGCACAAATGTATGGCATTGTGTTGTATGCTGTGTGTTTGTGTGTAAACTCACTCTGTAGATATATGCATCTGCATTGAGGGTATACTCTACTCCATTAAGTACAAAAGACACCACGGGCAAACTGCTGATCCTGGTGCAGTCAACCAGAAACTGTAATCCAAAATATGATTCGTTAATGTGAGTGATGTGTTAGCTATGTAAGGAATAAAATGCCACAGATATGCGCTGTTATAAGAAAATAATCAACAATAGGGTGATATGATGCCCCTGTTATTGAAGTCAAAATTCAAAGACGATTATTTTCCTAAAACAGTATGCCCCAAAGTGTTTTATTTCTGCCGGACTACAGAAGTTTGTCAATAATTAGACTTTTTGTTTTAATGAATTAAATCACACATCATACTTTATATCCACTTATAATTACATTTAACGTTGTGGAATGTTATGACTTAATAAACTGCAGCTTTTAATTCCTTGTCCACTACAAATCACTGCTGCCTGAGACTTGTTCTAGAACTTAAGCTAAGTTAAATAGCTGAAAGCTTGGTCATGCAAGCAATTATATATATTTTTTTCTTCACTGAATATCAAAAAGCAAATGTTTTAATCGGTTTATTATTAGATTCGAGTGTTACAATAAACCTAAGCATACTAGAATGAGTGCATTAATATAAACCTGTAATTATATATTAAACTGTTGTCAGGGCTGCTGTTATAGAAAATTCATCAACACTTTCTTACATGATTTGAAAATTCAACAATGCTATGTTCACACCAGACCAGTTCTCTCATTATTTTTTTTTAATGTGGAGTTTTTTGCTGGTGTATTTTCTTTAGAAACTGTTTGATCTTGTTGCTAATATCGATGTTGAAAGGAGCAAAACGCAGCCCCCAGTGTAAAAAGACACAGCGGGGCATTGTAGGCTGTAGGTCATGTGCTCATTCTCTCCCAAGATGCCAGCACACAAAAATCTGTTTATAAAAAGACATCCCTAAATGACATGCGCTTACAGGAGAGTGTGCATCAGCAATGTAATATCACAAATCACTAGTATCATATCATGTAGTATTTTCCATACAAACAACGTGCTAAGATGGTTTCACAACGTTGAACCACCATCCACATTAACACACAGACTCACCTGCACAAAATCATCTGTTCTTCACAGTGGAGAAAAGGTTGAACATATGACACAGGTATTTAAGGAAGGTGTTTGGGGTTTTTTGGACCACTTACAGATGCCTTTTAAAGAGCACATGGCATGGTGATGCATTTTAAGTACAAAGAAAAATTTGCATTCTTTAATCTGAAGTAATTGTCACCTCTCCTATGGGCGTAGGCGTAGCTCCAATGAGCTGCTGAAGGATCAGGATGTACGCTGTCGGCCCTGTGATGAGAGTCGTTCCCGTGTCAACAATCGCCTGGCAACTGTGAGTGTGACAGAAGGTGGGACTTCCCTGAACCTTGACTCTAAAAAGAAATGGGGGGGAAAAATTAAGTGCTGGTGTAAAGTGGCACATACTGTGTGTGTTAGGTAAGGAATAAATCATGATGTGACATGCTCTTAGAAAAAAATGGATGAAAGTTGTTTATTTTCCAACAACAGCGTGCCCCAAAGTGTTTTATCGCTCTTATACTACACCAACCTGACAGCAATTACAGTTCTTAATTTATTAATGAATGATGCACTACACTTTTAACCATTAATAAACTATTGAGAAGCTGTAAATAAGCCAAAATAAATGCAGCTTTTCGAGTTAGCCATTAATTTAATTAATTTAATTACCATCCTGTAATTTAATAACAATAAAAAAATATCTTTTTTTAAAAATTACATTCATTTTAAATAAACATTTTATTCCAGAAAGCATGTCAATAATTATGTTTTTCTCTGCTGAATAACAACATTTTTTAAAAATCAGTTTATTATTAGGTTTAGGTTGGATCATTAGGTTTACATTACTTTATTATCAGGCTTAGGTAACAAATCCCTGTGAATTAGCTGTTATCACAGAAACAATAAGAGCGCAATACTAGAGACCTGCTATTTGTCTTGCAACAGGCACGACTGTCTGAGCTGCTGCCATAAAATATTAATCAACACTTTCTGACCAATCAGATTCAGGAATTCAACAGACTAAGGTTTTATTGATCTTTCTTAAATGCATTCTCGAATATACTGTATACGATAGCTGGACATTTTACTGCTAGTGTGTCTTTTTCTTAGGATGCCTTTGTAGTGTGACATTAAGCACTGAATAAAAAAAAATGTGTAAAGAAAGGTGCAAAGATCTAAACAACAGTGAACTTACGCATCTACTTTGATCTGCCAGTAGCCTTTCAGAGTGACTGGGACCCAGTTAACGGGAGGAACAAAGAGCTCTTCATTCATACCTCCAAACATCAGCTCTCCTCCCAGAGTGCTGCTGCCATCCCTGCCAAAACCCCATCCACTCATCAGTCAGCTTCTGCATCTGAGGTTTGATAGAGACATCTACACAACTTTAACTCTTACCCAACTGGAAGTGTATTATTTTCCAATTACAACACGTCCTGAAATGTTTTATTTTCTCAATTTATTTGTTTTTAATTATTAATGGAATATCTGAGCGACACATTGGTTCCTGTTCTCTTTTTGCACCTATAAACACTCATTCTCTCATCCGCTTCTCTTTTTTCTCTCTTCCAAAGAAAATAAAGTACAGCTTGTCATGTTACTGAGACACTGGAAATCACAAAGGCCTCTGTCCTGAAGACTTTCTCATGGTGGAAAATGTTTTAACCATTACAGAGCACCCCTGAGATGCCTTTCATAAAATTTACCTAAACATCTCCTAACAGACACATTTCTGTGTTAAATAACGGGTTTTCGTTAAAAAATTTTTTTTAGACTTCCACTATATAACTCCCTGTGAATAAGCGGTTTTCACAGGATAAAAAAAACAATGCAGTAGAGCAAGTGCATGAAGTATATATGCAAGATTTCTTCAAGTTGGCACTATTGTTAGAGCCATGCTGTTATATGAAATGTATATAAAACTTATCTGACAAGGGTGAAGAAATAAATATCACTGTGGTATAATCTTTTATTTAAAAAAAAAAAAAGGGGATGGGGGGAATCGGCAATGCTGAGCCATTATCATTATTCTAGTATATATATACACTATCCAGAATCAAGAAAAAATAAATAAATCAGAAACTTTTGCAAGTAGCTATAGGGGGCAGTTTACCAGATTTTGGTGCCATGAAATGGTCTTTGATTTCACTACAGTCCAAATAATTAGTCACTACCACCCTGCCTCAGTTTCTCTTGCTGCTGCATGTCCATGCTCACTTGCTGAGGTAGAAGGAGAACATATGCTTTTCCACTTTCTTCTGGCTCATCATGCTGTCAAATACAGGTACTCCATGCTCCTTAGCCAGCATTGGGTAGCTGAGGCCTAAGATCCCATCAAACTTGGTCATGACAAAGGCCATGCCTGGCTCGTACACTGACTCCCCAAACAACTGATGCATCACAGATATAGAGCCCACCTACACAACAAAGCATCATTGTAAACACACACCCAGCAAAGGTTAGCAAAAACCCTATGGAGTGAACCTCTTCAACAAAACAGGCTGAATAAATGTATATGTATATATATATAATGTATACGTTTTGTGTTGTTCACATTAAAAATACTCAAGTGTTCAGTTTTGTTTGACCATTGAGGCAGGAGATGGTATATTCTACAAAGAGAATGATGGAGTTGTAATGATTTAATTATTAATTTAGACCTCCATCATCTTCTGGACAGAGGAGTACAACAGTGTGATCAGGCCTGATTTATTAGCTTCAAGTCTGTAGCGTCTGTAACTTTACCCTCAGCATATCTTTAGCCATCACACCCAGCATGTATCCAGTGCCGTAGCGAATGCCAAAGGTTCGGCCGTCATGAATATAAGTGCTCGACTCCATAGCCTTGAACTTGTGATGCGCAGCTGTGCCAAGAGAGGAACAGAGTGACCGGTGAACCAAAATCCAGGTCACTAGCATTAAATAAATAAGGGCTAATATGGCCACATGAGACACTCAGATTTCTAGATGTGAACACATGAAATTAAACAAATTAACAGTACAAAAATGTGATAATTACCTACAGCATTTCCTAACAGGATAATCATAACTGTATATTTGAATTGAGACCATATTTGATTACAGTCTAATATATTTGATTTAAAAAAAAAGTTCATTACCACATGCGTGACTGACACAGTAAGACGAAGGCACCCACAGATCTGCAGATCCAGTGTCAAAGACCACAGTGAAGTTCTGCTCTGGGGTTCCCAGACTGATCTGTCCATAATACTGTGCCTTCACAACATACGTGCTTAGTTATACTGGTCTGAAATGAACATGTACACCAAACTGCAATGCTTAACCTACCCTTGAACATTTGCAGCCCAGTTTTTCAGTGTGGACCTGTTGCTGGAGGTCATAATGTATTAAGTTAATTCTTTTCCTTTCAGTTAGATGGGGTCCCTGCTTCCTCTTTTTAAAATATTTATTACATTTTCCATTACATAACCTTTTACCCACCATCACATTGAACCAATCTCTACACCATGTTAGATTATCTTTACTGTAATGTGTTTTGGAAAACGATCCCACAGTGACTTGTTACACGTTGCATTAATTACATCAGTAATCCTGCCCCATTTAAAAGCACTCACATCTATGAAGTTGTAGAGTCTCTCTGCTGCTTTGCCTGGTTTGAGAGATGCTAGGGTGGATGGGAAACAATGGGCATAGCGGCGAGAGAAAGCATCCAGCTGGTGATCCTCAATAAAGTCCTCCAGCAGGTTAGTTGCTCGTAAATGACTCCTCAGAGTGGAGCTCTTCACCAGAGGCACTCTTGGTTCCATATGTGTATTAAGTAAAATTTAAACAATATTAAACATTACCCATAACTCTCTAGATTAGACTTGGTTCTTTTTTCCATAACATCAATCTCTTCAATCATTACCCAGCAGTTTTTGAATATACAGTGCTCTTACCTTACACCGCCATGCACAAAGCACAGAGAACAGAGCAGCAGGATCAGTACTCGCTTCATCTTCATGACTTGATAACGTCTGTCTGCTAGCTGATCATGCTTTAATACGGAAGACGTGACCCCATGAACCAATCTACTATGCCAACCAATCTCAATAGTGTTATGTTGGACTAATTTCAGGTTGCCGTGACCTTGACCTTGTAAACTGAAACATGGCACACAAAGGAATTATTCAACAGATATTAAAAGGCAAAAGAGAGATTAGTTTACACTCAAATTGTCAAAGCATACCATTTGATTTTTAAGACAGATTGGTAAACGCACATATTACATAAGCAATATTACCAAGTACCATCCATATATATATATATATATATATATATATATAAATAATTTCACCTCTCATATACCAAGGAGTCAAGGACAGAATAAATCTTAGTTATCCATTAAATTCATTGTGTATTCATGTACACAAAGCTGACAGTCAAACCTGAGATTGCTATAACTTTGCAGTGTTCAGCTTAGTTAAACATGACATTCAGAGCTAACATCATTTTTATCTCAAAAACAACCTGTTTAATTTCATATTAACCCATTAGCTTCCATGGTCCCCATTTGGGGATCATATATTGAATGGCATAAAAAAATAAATCATGTGTCATGACCCTCATTTGGGACTTTGACTAAAAATTGAAATTTCAGAAAAACTAAGTCATATTTCTTGAACGTAGATGTTTTTGTTACTATTTGGATGTAAATTAATAGAAATACATGAAAATTGTCAGAAGAAAACTTTGGCAGTTAATGGGTTAAGTAAAGTAAGGCAACGTTTAAAAAAAAAAAAAAAAAAGTAGAAAAAAAAGAGAGGAATTTACTACACTGTTGTACCAGCTGTTACTAGAACTAAAATGATGGAAATAAGATGAGGGACAAAAACAGGTTCAAAAGTTTTATTACGGAGTAAACAAGGAAAGCCACACTGCCATGTTTGAATAGCAGCAGGACACAGACAGCCTCTGCAGAGCTAACTGTGCTACACACATTAACATAAGTCCTAAAGAAGAAGGAGGCCATTGCAGGTAATAAATACACAGGCTTCTTTCCACACTCTTCTGTTCTCCTAACATGGGTGGTGATCTGGTACTCGTTTTCTGGAAGAAAACATTGCAGTTGGTGAGTCATAACATATTGTCTCATACACACTCAGTGAACTCACAACCATCGACTAGCTGTGCGAGTTTCACCACGTAAAGCTAAATCCGGCATCGCTCAAATAATTAAATGAGGACGTGAGTCAGCCAGAGCGAGAAGTTTGTCTCCATGGTAGCAATCAGTGACTCAAGTAAATGAGCACTACAATAAGAGTTATATTAATGCGAGCAGATTTTACTTACCTTGGTGCAGCCTTGATGATGTCATCAACACGAAGAATCATCTCCGCTGCCTCTGCGGCACTTAGGAGGACCTGCCTCTTCACCTGGAAGCTCTCTGTGATGCCCAGCTCAGCCATGTCACCAATCGTACCCTGCTTCATGTCTGAGGCACACCAGAATTAAAGGTCAGAAGGAGCTTACAGACAATATATAACTGATTGATTGGTACAAGAAAACAAACTGCTAAAGGCTGAGTTACACTTCTGCATCAAATCTACACTGTAAGCAAGGCATCGATGCTTGCACAGGATTAAGTATTTACACTTGCATGATATGCGAGCGTCTCTTCTAGGAGGCACTTTAGCAAGAGACACAGCAGAATTGACTGATTTTACTCAAAGAAGAAGAGGAAGGTGCCAGTTCTGTGTTTCACTGTCGAAATAATAAAAATAAAATAAAATTTTGTTTTGAAACAAAAGGGAGGGAGGAAAGAAACTTTCACGTTGACTGAAAGCATTTCTAAATTGTTTTAACACAAGTTTTTAAATCCACACGATTAGATGCAGAATTAAACTGGTATAATGATCTACAGCCACTATAGCACCTCATACTTTTTATATTTATATTAACATAATGCTGTGATGGTACATTTCCCCTTTCCCAACCACAGTTGTTGCAGCTGGCGTCAACGCAATGTGTAGTTACACTTCTGGAGAGGTGCACGTCAGGATACCTACAGCGTAGATCCGATGAACAAGAATAAACTGGCCTTAAGTCAGACATGTTACTAGCTTTAAAGCTGATCACTACGTGTGTGTGTTCGATTATGCCAGAACTCACCCAGACCGAAAGAGACCTTATTCTCCTGGTGAGCTGCTCTCAGTTGAGCCACAAGGTCTGCGCTGTCGTAACCTGCGTTATCCGCAATTATAGTCGGCAGCTAGGATACAAACATGTCCATTACACTAATCAGTATTAAGAATTTAAAAACACCACCACATTTCAAGCCAAATAAACTGATCATATCTGGCACAAGTATGTCCTCAACTCTGAAAGACCATTTTATAAGCATGTAACTCAAACACATGTAGCAACAAAGAATGTTATGTCAAACATCTGAATGTTTGTTAGGTAACAAAGAATACGTTATAATATTCCAAACTCCTATACGGTATCCTGCAATTGTAACTGATTACACCATATCCACTCTCAAGTCACTTTGGTTAAAAGTATCTCTCAAATAAATACAGTGAATGAGCTTCTAGAACAGGGGTGGGCAAACGGAACCATGGAGGGCTGGCGTGGGTGCACGTTTTTAGGTTGTTCCTTCTATCAACAATTAAAAAAAAAAAACAAAACAAAAAACATTAATATATATATATATATATATATATATATATAAAAAACTTTTTTTTTTTTTTTTTTTAAAAACCCACACTTATATTGTGTACTAAAAAGTAAAAAAAAAGAAATTTCTGGTCAGAAAATGTATACGTTCATCACTTGGAAAATAAAAGCGTGGGAGCTTTTCCTTAATCAACAATAATTCCATAAGCGCCCACGCTTTTATTTTCCAAGTGATGAATGTATACATTTTCTGACCAGAAAAATAATTTACTTTTTAGTACACTCTATAATTAATATAAGTGTGGTTTTTTTTAAAAAGTTTTTTTTTTAAATATATTTTTATTTTCTACTTTTTAGTCCTGAATGAATCTTGCAAGCAATTTTGTTTATCACTAAAAACCCGAAGTCGAAAGATGCTTCCTATCAAGAGTTAGAGTGGTAACTAACTAACTAACTTCCACGGTTTTTTGGACTAACAACCTGACTAAAGCACTCTTTTAAAAATGGTTTTCGGTGTATCACTGGGGACGGCCAGGACAACAAACATATAGGGCACTTTGCCTAGGCAGGTTGTTACTGGGAGGCATTAGAGCCAAAAAACCCAAAAAGCAATTAGAATCTATTCACCATGTGAATATGAAAATAGATGGTGCTGTTGGTTCTTTGCATTGACCACATCTAACTGTTACCAACGCCATCTATTGGTGAAACATGAAACTATTTTCCCTTACAGAAATATTGATGACTTAATTATGGTAGATTAAGTGAGTAATTTATACTTTTGATGACTGAATTTTGTATCATCAGAAGCAACCAAGAATGCAAAGTTTGAAGGAAATTGGATCACGGGAAGAGAGCTAAAAATCGATCACAAAATTTGAACCAGAGAGACAAACAAACAAGAAGTGAAGTAAATAAGCATCGTGGCAAAATAAATAAATAAATAAAAAAAAATAATAAAAAATTGGTGCTGCCACTAACGACTAATTTTCTAACGACCGATTTTTCGACTAATTTTTCAATTAATCGATTATTTTAACGACTAATTTTTAAAAAAATCAAGCGGTTGCAATTTTCATATGTTCATTTTATGTTGAACAAAATTCAAGGGCCAAAGCACAACATTTCA
>JAQLOM010000004.1:9314645-9330282 GCA_030068315.1 Chrysichthys thysi
CAAATAAACAAACAAACAAACAAACAAAACCCCCTCCTCTCTCAGCTCTAACCAGCTTTATTCCTGGCTCATTGAGACCTGAAAACCTGCCCCAACACCAGCCCTCCATGGCACAGGTTGCCCACCCCAGATCTAGAATGAAACATAACGGATTCACCGATCCCTGAACGTTACACTGTGGTACAGAGCCCCATAATTATTCATCAGTTCTCACCATTCTCAGAGCTTTGGCGAAAGACTCCATTGCCACAGCTTCTTTTCCTGGGGTTCTGCTGGCCAAGTCTGTCACTACTTTAGCCATCAACATCTCTGAACAACCTACAGGAGAGAGGAAACTTTTTTCATAACCTGATCAAGTTCTTCAATGAGAATGAACTCTTGGCAAGAAAATTAGAAACTAAACCAATATGATTCAGATCTCCACATACCTCCACCATAGACTGTACGAGTCTCTTTAACGGTCTGCGCCAACACGCACAATGCATCGTGGAGAGAGCGCTCAGCCTCGTCCAGAATCTGCTGTGTTGCTCCACGCAGAACAATAGTGCAGGCCTCTCCTAAAATACACACATTTACAAATATATGATTACATATATATGACTACAGACTCAGCTCAGAGATAAATATGATATTCGCACATGGAGAGGCTGTTTAATAATGCAAGTACCTGCGTTAAAAATACCATCAGACTTAAAAGTCCAGTTTGTAACGTTTAACATAACGCGTTTCTAGACCTGTAATAATTTCAGATTTATGTAAGAAAACATTATCATATGATTGTTTACAATTTTTTACCATGGAAATTAACTAAACACAAAGCTAACTCCATGAAACGCTTATTTTCCTGAAGAGCCAAATGACAAGGCACAGGCAGTTTTAACTACTGTATTCAGATTTCCCTTTCAGGTATGAAAAACATTACAAACTGCTCCTTTCATTTTTCGCACTAAGAAAGCTCATCACAACCCTGACTTCGGCTCTTGCAAATGACATGGTGCTTCCTTTGTATCAGCCTTTTCAGGGTCAGCCGCTATTCGCACTGTTCACAGTGTGTTAAATGACTACACATATCCCCGATTACACACCAGTACTTTGACAGTATAACAAAGGAAATTCAAATGTACCCTTGTTGCGTCACAATAATTACAATAAAGTGTGAAATAAATAAATAATTAATTAAAAAATAGAAAATAAAAAAAGACAAAACCAGAATTCCAATAAATAACGCATTCAGCAGAATGTGGGCATGGTTGTGTAGATACTTACCCATTTCCACTCCAGAGAAATGAATGAGTGTGTCCTCTCCAATCATCACCTCCTCAATGAGTTTGCAGTGGCCAAGCTTTACCAGCTCAGGGTGGTCAAAGGTGGATGCGATCTCCCCTCCTGGCAAAGGAAACAATCCAGTGTTAACAGCAAAAGCAGCAGACAATTCCTTATCCCATTTGCCAAAACAAATGCACAAGGACATTCACCTGTTTCTCTCTTCCGTTGAATAAATCATAGTATCGCTTATGCAACTAAGATTATTAATTGTACTTAGCCTTTATGATTCATACATCCAATAGTACTCCAGTATCTCTTAACTCTAGCTGCTAGCCCTTCATGAAACACCAATTGAAGAGGATGACCACCTGACGACCCCAGTGAAGCATTTATTCTTCCAAGACCATGTCCCATTACCTTAACTCTAAAATTATAAGTTAAGATTGTACCACTTGTTCTCTTTTATGCAAGACCCATAGTCTTATTGTAGCATTCTGGGCTTATATTTTCATTTGGTATAAGCAGAAAATGATTAAGGCACTCCCAACAACTCTGGAGTCCTTTATCCATGTACCTGTGACCAATGCCAGTCGCTCCACTCCCGCAAAATCAGCATGCTCGATGGCCATGACACCAGCAGCAGCAAAGAGCTGTTCAGGGTAGTTATAGATCAGCTGTCTGGAACGGAGAGGAACTTAAAATCAACTTGATCACCTCATAGTCAGTTTTCAAATGCCACTTGTAAAAATATTACATAAAAATACTATATAGTAAATTAAGTGAGATTTTGCCATTTAAATGTTTCATTTTAGTTGTCAAAAGACCTAGGTGAACTGTGTGCGTCTACAGTGATGTACATCTTATACCTGTTGATGAAGCAGTTAATGCCATGCTTCAGAATGCGATCAACTTTCTCCTTCATTTTCTCTTTTTCTGCCATCTCAATTTCTGCCACTTTGGCTGTAGAGTCAACACGCACTCTGGAGCCAAAGATCTACAGAAGGGACACACACACTGACAATGAATAGTAGTGTTTTCAGAAAAGAAAAAGGAAAGGAAAGGGAAAAAAAGCACTTCCAGACCAAACAAGGGCAGTGGAAGATTCAAAGCTGTACCTTGATCTTGTCGGTGTCCATGCCAGTGTTGGCGATAAGGATGTTTGCGTTCTCGATCCTTTTGGGCTGATTAACCCCAATCTTCTTGTCAAGCAGGAATCCTGTTAAGATAGACAGAATCATCTTTATTATCAGAATTATCTTGTATTGTACAAGAATAGACATCAAGAACTTTGTTTCTTAAAAATAATTTGATTTGATTCAGACCTTCGTCCAGGTAAGAGTCGATAAGGCTGCCTCCCAGCTTCTTAATCACATGGATGGCCTCCAGGTTGCCAGAGCCCTTCAGTCGGAGCACTGCCTGCACAGCCAGCTTGGCAAAGTGGTCCTTATGATGAGTGAGCAGTTTGGATGATAGAGTGGTGCGGGAGATGTTCAGCAGATCCTCCTGGAACTTTACCTGGTCATTACTGCAAATGAAGGGAGAACAACCTAGTTAACATGAGTAATGCTAGGCTTATACTTGCTTTTAGCGATGTGTATGCAAGATGGTTGCAACACAAATCCTGTGTTCATTTTCAGCACATCTACTGCGCACGACGCATGATGCAATACGAGAGTAAACAGCGCTTTTGGGCATAAATATTATCATAGATATCTCAACTCCTGCCTACTTCACTATATAATGTGCAAAATCAGAGAAAGTGTAATAAAAAGGTATTCCCATCTTGGCAAAGCTTACTTCTGTTCTGATCTAACCACAGCATTTAATCTTCATACATGCATCATACATGCAGTCAAGTGTTAAGTACAGGGGGTCCTCAGGTTAGAACACAATTCTGTTCCTACAACAGTGAAGGAACCTGAATTTTGGTGCAAGTTGAAACACACCCTAGCCCAAGTCACTTCCCTATCCTAACACAGTTATAAAACCATAATCTAGACCATAAAAACATAACTTAGCCACAGAAAAAGGAAAAGGACATAAATATACTGTACTTGTCAGGCTTGTGGGGTTTAGGTGGACACATGTGCAGGCGGGAGACAGCTCTAATGTCCCAAAACGGGTTTATTATAATCCAAGGCTAAGGTATATAAACAGTCAGCAAAATCAGGATCAAAAACAAACAGGTCAGGCGAGCAGCAAACAGACAAACAAAGGAGATTCAGAAACCAGAGACAAAAAACAAGGCACAAAGGTCAGACCCGACAAACACAAACATAAGAATCAAGGCCTGACAAGTGTCACAAAAGTAAACTAACGCTTCGCAAGGAGCATATAACTGGGTGAGTCTATTTATAGTCTTGCACACCGACAATAAACGCATATGATGCACGATGCGATGCCGGAGAGGAAAACCCGGAAGAGCGCATCTACCTTGCGTCGTGCGGAGTGGATCCATGACAGTCCTGTACACTGCATTGTAGTAACAGAAAAACTGACATTCGATATCCATCACTGTTTCTCCCTTTTCTGATCTCTTTACAATGTCTAATTTCACTTCCATCATGATGGCTTTCCTCATCGTCAAAGTTTTACCACCCGACTTTCGTTTAGGAGCCATGATAAGAGCCAAAAAGTCGCCAAACAAAGCAACACAAATTGAACACTTGCACTTTTTTCAGTCAACTTCACCAACTTCCTCACTCATACGCCGCGTTACTGCGCATTCTTCCGCCACGCGCAATCAAACTAGTTCGCCCATGTAGTCCGTAAGTACGATGCTAACGGCATTAACCGAAACACTCATGTCTCGATTTTTTTCTAAGTTTTTATGGAAGCGAGCGTCATAAACTCGTACATTGTAACCCGAGGACCTCCTGTATCTCGTCAGCACCAGCAAGTTTGCAATACACATGAAAGTCTTCTTGTAAACGTGGAGAATGCCGATTTTTTTCTTAAGCATGACATGCAACAGGAGGCTTTTGCAAAAAGTGAAGTCATTTATATACAGATTATTATTATTAACAATATGGAAACAGGTTATTAAAAAGCAAACCAACATATTTTCTTTTTTTTTTTTTTTTAAATGTATTCTTAAACTCATACGATGGTTAATAGTGAGACAGTAATGTTACCCATGGTCCACTGCAGCCTCCCTGAGGGCCTCACGAGCAGCCTGGGTGGCCTTCCTCCAACCTGAGATGATGATCTGGGGATGGATCTTCTTGGCAATCAGAAGCTCTGCTTCCTAGTGCACAATGAACACAAAGTCACCACTGAGCCACCTTGACTTCAAATATCAAAAAGGGCTAGAAAAACTCTAAGCACCTTACAGCCCAGTTTTAAAATGCTCATCACACTCATCAACCTATAACCTGCTACAGCTAATGTTAAATATTTTTCAAGATTAAAACAGCTACAAAAATTGAAGAAAAAATATACTCCCAGGGTTCCCACTCTTTTTCATGACAAAACTTCAAAACTTTTTCATGACCTAAAGAAGGCTGGCGCATACGTTCAGAAATAATCATAATAGCCTAATTATAACTTAACAGAACGCTGTAGTTGCGTTAAAGAGAAACAAAAATCCCAAGACTTTTCCAAAAACTTTCAA
This sequence comes from Chrysichthys thysi, assembly GCA_030068315.1. Classification (NCBI taxonomy): domain Eukaryota; kingdom Metazoa; phylum Chordata; class Actinopteri; order Siluriformes; family Claroteidae; genus Chrysichthys; species Chrysichthys thysi. The sequence goes on from JAQLOM010000004.1 coordinate 9,319,525, forward strand.
TGAATTTACAAAATTCCATAACGTTTCCAGGCCTGGAAAATTAAATTATCAATTTCCATGACATTTCCAGGATCTCCATGACTGTGGGAACCTTGTACTCCTCAATAAATCTGGATCATCAGCCAACTACTAGGAAAAGATTATCCAGATCGCAAAGTGACTAAAGGTTTTTCAGAAATATATCAACTAACTCTTAGGACGACAGGTTAATGCCTCACCCTGAGCAGTTCTGCTGCCAGCACAGTGACAGAAGTAGTGCCGTCTCCAACCTCATCATCCTGGACCTTCGACATATCTGAGAACATGACAATGAAAGTTTTAGATTGCCTTGCCTATGCTGTAAATCAAACTGGAATAAATGTAAATTTGGACCTGTTGTGTATACCTAGACATCATACTTACCAACCAGCACTTTGGCAGCAGGGTTGTCCACGCCGATGGCTTTCAGTATGGTCGCTCCATCGTTGGTGACTGTAACAGACCCTTCACGGCCACCACCCAAGAGGATTTTGTCCTACAGAGAACATGAGCAGGTGAGAACAAGAATAAGACACGGCTACCAAAAAGACGTACGTCATTATTTTGAACCATTTACATACCATTCCCTTTGGTCCGAGTGTACTTTTCACCAGATCCCCAATAGCAATGGCACCAATAAAGGAAGACTAGGAGAAAACAGGCATAGGATTAGCAAACCTGCCCCTGTGTACAAAGATTTCACCATTTTTGTCGTCAAACTCAACTGTCATGGCAGAATAACGGTAAACCTTTGACTTTTGAAGCCTCAGTTAAACTTATAGTCACAGTTCAGTTAGGCTGAGACTGTGTGCGTCAGATGTAACTGGGACGTATTTTGGGGGACTCACATTCAACTGTTAAATTGACAAGTGTGCATGACACACAGTCTGGTTTCTGTTTTCCCGACCAGTTTGAACCAGTCAAAGTGAATCAAACAGGTTTCTTTGACAAGCTTCTGAATGTATACTGACCAACTTGCATATGCTTAACCAGTTAAAATATTAAACACAGGGGTTAAAAACATACAAATATCAAATAGACATTCATGTCTGCAGTGTGACAAACTACTGACCCTTGATTCGATTAGCTCTGCATGACCATACTGCTTCTAATACCAGAGTTGGACAGCTACAGGGCCAAAGGTTTGCGGATACCTGAACATCATACCCTTATATGGTTCTACCCCAAACTGTTCCCATAAAGTCAGAAGCACAACTTTATACATGTTCGTCTTTGTATGCTCTAACTTTCCCTTCAGAGCAACTAAGAGGCCAAACCTGTTCCAGCATGACAATGTCCCTGAGCCCAAAGCGAGCTCTATGAAGACATCATGTACAAGATTGGACTGCAAGCATTCGAGTGTTCTTCAAAGAGCCCTGACCTCAACTGGAACACTGACTGCACTCCAGGCTTCCTCACCTGACCTCACTCATGCTCTGGTGGCTGAATGAGCACAAATCCCCACAGGCACACTACAAAATCTAGTGGACAGCCTTTCCAGAAGAGTGGAGCTTATTATAAGAACAAAGAGGAACTCAGTCTGGAAAGGGATGTTCAACAAGCACATATAGTCATGTCAGCCAGGTCTCCACAAACATCTGGCAATATAGTTATAAAATTAAAATTTTAGAAAATTTAAAATTATATAAAATAATTATAAAATAATTATATAAAATAAAATTACTCACCAGGCGAGCAGTCTCAGCTCTCTCCTCATCAGCACCATGCTTAAAGATGTTCACTGGGGCCATTGATAAAGATGCCTGTCAAAGAACAATCACATTTACATGAGTGTCATGCAATTTCATCAACTGACAAACTCAATTATTATTTTTTTTAATTGATCTCAAATGTACATTAAAAAGGAATCCACACAATAGCTATATAGACCTATACAGGTTTGGCAGAGCAGAAAGAACACCAAAGATAATGAATCAAATGTCTGATTTAGTGATCAGGAAGTATACTACATATACATGCTGCATAAACAAACTATTTTATAGTACAATCCTTCATATTTCATAAAAACGGAGTCTCAGCATGACACATATCTGTGTTTAAAGATTTTAAATCCTAAACCAGATCTTCCCTGCGTTTATAAAAGAAATCTGCCTGAATTACTCCTATTCTACTATACTAAAACCCCCCAAAAAAGCATTTTCACTGATCGATGCATGAATTAAAAAAAACAAAAAACAACTACCCCTGGTTCAGCAACTTGATTTCTTGATGAGCCATCATAACCTCACAACAGAAGACCCTCTATTACAGCTTGTTGCTGTCCATCATGTGCACATATGTAATTATTTACCTGGCTTGGTCTAAAAAGACAAAAAAAAAAACTGCCAAAGAGAACAGAACGTTTAAAGGCTTCGGGACAGAGAGGTGTGTTGAGTTTATTCTGAGCTTCTACTTGAAAACAAATGCTCAGAGGCTGTGGTGACGGTCAAAAGCAGTAACATGAAGTGCAGTGTGAAATAGTACACAGTACTATTAGTAATAATACGGTCACTTCAAATGGTCCTACTTCTAACCATAATCTATCTATTACTCTTTCAGGTCCGGCCCTACAAATATTAGTACGTACGTAGTGATGACTTTAAAACCGTTTTGTCATTAAAATATTAAGAAAAGACAAAAATACAATACCTATTTTTACCTATATTAATAATACCTAATGTATATATAACCAAATTAAATATACCTAATTTTACCTATATTATAATACCTATTATTTTTTGGCCATTTTGGCCTGGACAGGAAAGAGTTAAGGGTTAAGCATAAAAAGGTAAGTGGCACAGCCATTCAGTTCTCACTGCTGCTTATCAAGACCTCTGTATCATAAGCAAGGAATTTTATGGCGCAAAACCTTTACAGGTTTTAGCTAAAGGCCAATTAAATTTAAATCATATTCAGAAAAATGTGAAAACTTATACACTATTTATTTATTTACTTACTTACAGTGGTACCTTGACTTACGAGTGTCCAAACTAACGAGTTTTTCGAGATACAAGCCACATCTTGGACGATTTTTTGCTTTGAGTTGAGAGCTAAAACTCAGGTTATGAGCCAGCTTCAGATACCCCACCGCTAGTTGGTCCAAAGAAAGTCAGTGCAAAGGACAGTGCTGAGAAGAAGAAGCGGATGATGTGCATTGAATTAAAGAAAGAAATTATCGAAAAACATGACCAAGGTGTGCGTGTAGTCGACTTGGCGAAGCAGTACAAGCGAAGCACTTCTACGATCTGCACCATACTGAAGCAGGAGTCGTCGATAAAGGCTACAATGCCAGCCAAGGGGATTAAAATAATTTTCTTACTTTCAGACTTTATTCAAAAGAAAATCCCAGAAAAAGTTGCACCTGGGTGTGCGACGGTGCTATTTACTGACACTTGCCAAACTCATTTCAGAAACATTCGGAACGGGAGGATGAAACAGACCTCATTGGACAGGTTTTTATCAAAAACCCCTGCAGATGAAAGTGAGGAAAGCGTGGCGAAATGCGCAAATCAGCGAATAAGATTCAGTTATTCAGTTCAGCCTTTCTCCTCCACCTCCATCAGCATCTTCACGTCGTCTGATCTCCAAGGTAAATGCTGCACATTATACTTAATAAAACCAGTTTATTGCAGTACATTCTACTGTATTGTGTTTTTATCCAATATTCATTATTTATAAGGACATTCTTCTTATTTAAAAACATGTAACAAAAAAAACACAGGTTTTGGGGGGGTTTGAAGGGGGTGGAACGGATTAATGCCATTTCAATTCATTTCAGTGGAGAAAACTGATTTGACATACAAGTAATTTGAGTTACGAGCTCCGAGACGGAACGAATTAAACTCGTAAGTCAAGGCACCACTACATTTATTTTATTTGGTAACCTGAGATAATGAAGGTCCATCTGTGAACTATTCTTTTTGCTCAAAATGAATTCCGCCTTCTTTACATGACCGTTGATATGTCCTCTGTATCCACATCGCACCGTGATGATTAGTGTGGAGGAGACGCAGCAAACCCCTCCCCCGCGCTGTGACTCCTCCCCCTCCACCTTCCCCATAGAAACCACTAGAAAGCGCCGCTACTTTCGCTGCTACGCTAATAAGGCTAACAGCTCAGGGCTAATCACTCTTCAGACACTGTCTCCCGAGTGTTTCTATTGAACAACTCAAACACAGAAACGCCAAAGGAAAAAAACAAGGGAAATAAACACAATAAAATGTGTTTGCTAAAAATCTGACGTAAAACATGACTAGCATGGTAGCTTATCCGCTAAGCTAACGGGCTAGCGCAGCCGGGATGCAGGGTTAACACAACGCACTCACTGACAGCTAGCGTTAGCGGTGTGGCTAATGTTCAGCATTCCTATGAAACAGTGCGGCATGTGGAAGATAGGAAACATTAAGGAAATGAAAAGAACGTGAAGGGGTATTTATAGACTTTGCTCGCGCGCTTGTTTATGTATTATCCGCGCTCACTGCTCGCCGTCCACAGGAACGTTACTCTGAAGGCCGACATGTGCGCGTGAGGGCGGCAGGGTGTAGTCGGTGTAGTCAAATCTCTACAAAGCGACACTCTCTAGTCCCCACATTTCACGAATATTCGACCTTTAATCGCATTTCTGTCCGACCTCAACAAAAATGAGTTAGATATGAGGATCCATTTTAACAGACTCTTACCATGGCTGCTACAAGTCAGGCACAAAGCCGCACGCGCGTACACACCGGGGAGAGAGGAACCTGCAGCGCGTGAGGCACTAAACATGGGAAAGACGCGTACTGTTTTTTTTCCTACCCACATTCCTGAAAACCCCGCCTTCTACACTATGATTGGCTAATACTTATGATGAGTCCTGCATTGTATTGGCTTGCGGTATTTAGCCTGTATGTTCATTGGATAAATCGCTCGCGAGGGTTCTCTAACAACCAATTGTGGTCAGAAGGCGGAATTCGGGTGGGTAATCGAACACGACGCAGAAACAACGAGCGAGCATGACTTTTTCAAATTAAAAGTTCTAGCCTTCCAGCCTAAATGAAAGGATAAGGTGCCACACATTTAAAAAAAAAAAAGCAAAACATGGCGAGTTTTTATATTAGCCGATATTTTCAAATGGTAAGAAACACGTTTTCATCAAGGAGGTTTTTGCTGATTACTGAGACATGAGACAGGAAACGCCTAGCAAAAATACAAAGTGTCTTTATTGTTTTTGGGCAAAGAGTCGTGATAGAATGAAGCCTTGAATGGATGTGGCTTTAATGTTTACACGTAACAACACTTCCGTTACTTACTTAAGCACTGTTATCAGATATAAGAATTCATTTCGACCAGTCAGGTAGTTTGGACACAACTGGTGTGTAATACCACATACCTTACAGCAGTATTCTACATTCTTCTTCTTATTATTATTGTTGTTGACTAATAATAATAATAATAATAATAATAATAATAATAAATAAATGTCACCCTAATAATGTTCCTCTTCTTCTTATTATTATTATTATTAAGAAGACGACGAGGAGAATATTAGGGTTGCCCAAAGGGAGCTCCGGAATCTCTGCTTTGATTCTGCTCTTAGTTTACTGTCTGTGTGGAGTTTCACACGTTCTGCATTGATTTTCTTTGGATTCTCCAGTAGGTGAATCTTGGAATGGAAAAAAATTGTGTGAGAGTCTGTGTGCGTGTGTGTGTTCCCTCAGGTCGACTATCATTCTATCCATGGTGAATTCATGCCTCACACCCAGTGTTTCTGGAATAAACACTGGATCCTGACAACTATAAAGAAGTTACTCAGAATGAACAAATGGGTGAATCAATGAACAAATGAATGAATGAATGAATGAACACCACTGGCACTGCTCAACTCTGATTTCAGACATTCACATCACCCAACCTGTATTCACCACTTTGTGAAGCAACTCCTGTTTTGTTGGTAGACAGCAGTGCATTCTACAGGACTTGAGAGACATTACATTACAATACCCCAAGTGTATAGAGCAGGTAATGGGTGGAGATTTGCTGGTGTCGTCTGGGCGGGAACAACAACAGGTGAAATACACCTATAGATGGAGATGGGTGGAGTGAAAGAGAGGAAGAGAAACAAAGCGCAGAGAACACGAGTCTGTCTGGAGAAACAGGTAGATGTTGCAAAGTTTCAGCATAGTTTTGTTCAACTCGGCAAGGGCTTGCACCTGTTCAGATCTCTTTGGACTTTTGGAGATGGTGAGAGACCTTGTCTCTACAGGTGGACTACTCTGTGTTTGAGCAATAAGACAGAGAAAAGCTTTGCTTTAAAGACAGCAAGCATCATAGAGACTTCCTCCTCTACTATTCCATCATCAACGCTGAACGTTGAACTGGATGTGCGAGTCTGACCATGCAGTCAGCTGGACAGGAGCAAGAAGACTACTTCGATTTCTTGTTCAAGATCATTTTAATCGGAGACACAGATGTTGGCAAAACATCCGTGATTCAGAGATTTAAGACTGGACACTTCTCAGAGAGGCAGCAAAGCACTATTGGTGTAGACTTCATTGTTCGCACCCTCACCATCCAGGGCAGAAAAGTAAAGGTGAGTTTCACTGATTTAAGGCCTTCTGGTTTTAATGACATAATTGGGCTGCTGTTAAAGTCATTAAAAAGGGCACAAGTTTAGTGGAAGAACTTGTTCTGCAAAGTTAGATGTTCATCACCCTTTAGGAGGATCCTTTTTAATGCAAAGTCATTTTTAGAACGTGAAATAAACTCGTCAGACCAGCATCGGTAATACACAACCTGCTCTACAGGTTTCCCTAAACCGACATTCTACACTGTTTCCCCTGAGCACCTTAAGGTCCCTTAGCTGACCACCCTTCAACTCTTCAACCAGCCACTATCAACAGGCAGGATTGTGTATTTTGGTCACCAGCATTAGTGAGGGATCTGTCGGTGGGCAGTGAGTGACAGAGTCCTCTAATGCTGGACTCTGGTGGTGAAAAACATATCACCATTCACGCACTGAAAGCGTGGAATCTTTGGTATGCTCAGTCGTTAGCTGCAGTAGTCAGACTTTAGTCTGACATCAGAGAACATGTGACTTTGCCTCGCATCTATAGCCATCAGAGGCTAATGTCACAGATTACAGATTATTCTTAGAAAACACTGGACCTCTGAGCAATATCGAATTTCCACGCAAAAACACATGAGCTATTGTTAGAGTAAATAAAAGTTATCAACCTTCGTATGGCACGGTTTAGTTTTCTTTGAGTGCAGTGAACAGGATTTTCACTGCAGCCAGAAAGATATTTGAAGGTCTTGAAATTTACAATACACACCCAGATTTCTGTTTGAAGGGTATGACCCGAGATAGATAAGCATGTTATCGGTCCCAATACAGTATCTTTAAATTTACAGAATCTTTAGTGTCACGTTGAGTGGCGTTCCCATCTAAACCAGTCTATTTATAGAATTAAGATACTACACTAGATTAGTGAAAGTTTGTTTTGTTACTCATCAGTTTATAATGAACAGGGAAGTATGTTAAACCCTGACTGGGTGGAACCAGTGATTTTCCATGTGGTGGCCCTATCAGTAGTATAAAGTAAATAAAATCACTAAATGCTCAACAGGCTTGTTTAATCCTCAAGGAGTGTGACATAAATGGCATCTATTCTGTGGTTTAATGGCTTAGAGGGTACAAGAAATGGAAGGTTGATTAGATTAATGGGTAATATATATATATATAATAATAATAAATAAAATCGGATACAGTATCACATCAAAAATTCAAATGTAGATTTGTATGAAAACACAGCCAGGTAAGAATGGAACATGGTTTAGGATCAAGTCTGGTGTGCAAGTTGCAGGTGTGTTAGGTTGCTATAGCACAGCAGGTCTACAGAGAGCAGCACAATCTCAGTGGGATGTGAGGCATATGAAGCAGTGATTCACATCTATTCACTTTCAGTCATCTTCAAAATGAGTAACAAGAATGCCATGAGTACTTTGTATGAACTATATGAAATGGCTTTAATTCTATTATTATAACACATTATTGAGGAGCTATTATGGGTTATTCAGTAAGTACATAGAAACTAATATGAAAACAGAAAAAAAAGGAAACAAAACGAATTTACAAACACGTGGACCAGCTGCCAGGTTATTTGAGACCATCCAGTCAAAAGCCCGGGCCTTTTCTCACCCAGGTTTCTCACAATATCTAATTACCAGTTCCCACCATAAGATCCACAGTTATGTCCATAAGTATTTAGACATTGATGAAATTTTTGCAATTTGCTCTTTGTATAGCACCACAATGGAATTTAAATTTAGGAGTCAAGATATGACGGGGTTATAGACTTTTTTAGCTTTAAATTAAGAGGTTTACCAAAGCTAAATGCATTAAGCTTTCAGAAATTAAAGCCATTTTCCCTAGCGTCCCCCCGCCCCATTTTCAGAGGCTCAAAAGTAATTGGACAAGTAACTGACAAGCAGTTTCATGGCCAGGTGTGGCCCTCTCCCTCGTTATTCCATGACAATTAAGTAGATAAAAGGTCTGATAAAAGGTATTCAAAGCACTGAGTTTGCCTTTTGGTAGCTCTTCACTGAAACTCAACATGAGGTCTAAAGACGCATCAATGCAAGTGAAGGAGGCCATCAGTAGGTTGAGAGAAAACCAAAAAAAACCAAAACATACTATCACAGACATAGCAGAAACGGTAAGGCAACAAGATATGACATGAGTATAGATATTTTTAGCTTTAATTTAAAGAGAAAGTACAGTCATTTTCAGAGGTTCAGAAATAATAGGACAAAGAAACATTATATAAAATATATATGCACTGTTTTAATACTTACAAAAATCCTTTGCAGTCAGTGACTGCCTGAAGACTCAACCCATGACATCACCAAATGCTGAGTTTCATCATTTGAGATGCTTTGCCTGATCTTTACTGCAGCCACCTTTAGTTCCTGCTTATTTATGGGTCATCCTGCCTTCAGTTTTTTCTTCAGTCAGTAAAAAGCATGCTCAGTTGCGTTGCTGACTTAGCCATTTAAGAACATTTCATTTCTTCGCCTTAAGAAGCTCTTGGGTTGCTTTCTCTGTACGTTTTGGGTCATTATCCATCTGTACTGTGAAGCGCTGTCCTAACAGTTTTGCAGCATTTGACTGAATCTGAGCAGAAAGTATAGCTGTACACACGTCAGAATTCATCATGCTACTTCTCTCAGCAGTCACATCATCAATGAACACCAGTGACTCCGTTCCATCGACAGCCACACATGCCCATGTCCACCTGGTTTAACAGATGATGTGGTGCTTTGGATCATGAGCCCTTGCTTTCCTTGTCCATACCCTTCTCTTCCCATCATTTTAGTACAAGTTAGTCATGGTTTCATCTGTCCAAAGAATCTTGTTCCAGAACTGGCCAGGCTTTCTAGCAAAGGCTAATCTGACCTTTCTGTACTGAAGTGTTACCAGTGTATAACATCTTGAGATAAACCCTCTGTATTTACATTCATGAAGACATCTATTGAGTGTAGATGTCGTCAAGGGTTTTTTCTTCACTAACCAAAGGATTCTGCTTTGATCTTCCATTTTTATTGTCTTCTGTGGTCTCCCAGGCCTTTTGGGGTTGCACAGCTCACCAGTGCATTCTTTATTTTTAAAAATGTACCAAATTGTTAATTTGGGCAACCTTATGGTTTCTGCCATCTCTGTGATAGGTTTATTTATTTATTTATTTTTCTCAACCTTCTCATGGCCTCCTTCACTTGCATCGATGCCCCTTTGGACCTCATGTTGAGTTTCAGTGAACAGCTACCAAAAGTCAAATTCAATGCTTTGAATCACCGCCAGACCTTTTATCTACTTCATTTGTCATGGAATAACGAGGGATAGGGCCACACCTGGCAATGCAACTGCCTGTCAGTCACATGTCCAATTATTTTTGAGCCTCTGAAAATGGGGGGACTCTGTGAAAAATGGCTTTAATTTCTAAAACCTGAATTTCTAAACCTTTGTTAAACCCCTTAATTTAAAGCTGAAAGTCTGTACTTCTATCACATATGGATTGCTTAGGTAATTTCAAATCCACTGTGGTGCTACACAAAACTTCAAAAATAGCATCAATGTGCCGATACTTATGGACCTAACTGTATATCTCCCCCTAATGTACAGCAGTTTCCAGGAAGATGAATGCTACAACGAGTGTCCTCTGATATATCTGAAGCCAGTAATCACACTTTTGCCAAATCGCTGCACCAAACACATTTGTCGGTGAGCACTAATTATCCCCCTCTATTTATGTTCACGTCTGTGGCGTCCCCCTAATTACGAGAGGCAACGACAAATCTTCTGAGATGTCAGTTGTGAAAATTCTAAAAAAAAGTAAAAAATTAGGTGTAGTCTGACTAGGAACTAGGTGCCAAAACACAGGCTGAGCGGATAGGTCATCTTTGCCCACTGGTGTAGTGCTGCTAATTGCTGCTACTACATCAGAGACAAGTAGTGCTCCAATTGTGGAAAACCGTAAGGCAATCAAAAAACATTTATTGATCAATCTAATGAAATAATAATGAAAAACAGCTTACCAGCAGGGAACTATTATTTAACTTGGCAAATGGTTAGACTAACATGGATTTACTGGATTAACTCAGAGGAGCTGATCAGGAAACAAGTCTATGTCAGCCCTATTCAATAGGCGGCCCACGGGCCAGAACCGGCCCATCAGTCATTTTGGACCGGCCCGCTGACTACCTCTA
>JAQLOM010000004.1:9330382-9343087 GCA_030068315.1 Chrysichthys thysi
GGAAATGTGCGGCCCACTGGCAAAAGCTGTATGACAATTTGGCCCAATGAAAAATCTAATTGAATACCCCTGGTCTATGTAATTATGCCCCCTGGACTCTGATCCACAGATCGCCTCAACACAGGATTAAACCTTAGTAACTAGAATCTAACAGCTGATCTGTCTCAGGAGCTTTTTCCTTGCTTTGCTTGCACATGCAGATTCTCTCGAGATGTTCTCTAGGAAAAGTCTAACACCATATCCTCTGTCAAAGATGCAGGTATGGGACACGGCAGGGCAGGAGCGTTTCCGCACCATCACACAGAGCTACTACCGCAGTGCACACGCAGCTATGATCACCTATGACGTCACCCGCAAATCCACGTTCGAATCTATACCGCAGTGGATCCAAGAGATGGAGCAGTACGGAGCTGCCAATGTCCTACTGGCCCTCATAGGTAAACCCAGGAACATAGTTTTAGTGAGTTCAAAAACAGCTCAAACAGATTTGTACTCAATAGCTTCGCCAAACTGCCTGCTGCAAAGTCTAAAATGCTCTGAAGGTCACTTGCATTTACATTACCTTTACATTTTTTCATCTGGAGAATTCCTTTATCTAGAGTTTTACAAGTGATACAATAAATTGGCCTCATCACATTTGATGAAGGCCAGGTCTACATCTTAGAAATAATACGGCTCTTAGGAACAATATACTGTACTTGTCATAGCTTCTGTCCTAATGGGCCTATTTTGTGCATTTTTCAGAAGACATACACTATACTATACTATACATGTTCTCATTTGCAGGTAACAAGTGTGACCTGGAGTCTGAGAGAGAGGTTGAGTTTGATGAAGCATGCACACTAGCGAAGCAGAAAGAAATTACAGTAGCACTGGAAACCTCAGCAAAGGAAGCGCAGAATGTGGATCAGGCCTTCATCGTGATGGCACACGAGCTACTGGCACGCAATGGACTGACTGTAAAGGAGGACGGATATCACGTGGATTCTTCGCACATATTACTGCGTTCCAACACCAAAACGATTAACAGCCCCACAAACACAGTGGAGAAAAAAAAGGCATGCGAGTGCTAACACTGGACTGTGTAAAAAAAAATAAAAAATTAAAAAGTGTTTACACACCTATCAAAAAATTTCATTCATTCCCTAATAAATCCTGTTGATCTCTGATTACAAACATTCTTTGTCCTCAATATCTGCCGCCATTGGTCAAATTTGGTCAGGTGAAACAATACAACAAATATATGCCTTTTCCCCCACATCAGAGGCATTTATAAGGATACTAACCAAAATACTCCAACATAAATAATGCAAAGCATATCCCAGTACATTAGTGATAAATGTCAACAGTGTGTGTGCTGATGGTGGATTTGCTCCTCAGCTGAAATGTAGTATTTAGATTCAGCTGCGTTGTAAACAGTCCTTTTTTGGGACAAAAATGCAAAACACTATTCCTGAAACCTATTCCATGACCTTTCCTTTATATTAATGAATGTGCTATAAAATTTAACTGTGAATATGACCAATCAAAATAAATCTATACATAACTGTGGTTTCAGGCCAGACAGGTGAACGTGTATAACTTGGGTTTACTGCATAAATAAAGGAAATGACGATGCTGAACTTTGGAGGCATTTGATTCTGTCACTGCAGTAATTTATGCTTTTGAGGCATAATGTCAATGTTTTTATAGACACCACAAAGTGTTATGGAGGTTGATGTTTATGCTCTGGAGGATTGTGTGATATTAAACTATGTTCATGTAACAGCTTTTAGCATGTGGCTTTCTTCATTTACTTCATAAGCACTCTCTGATGCAGGGTACAATATGTAAACCTCATCACTATAAAAGCCCAAAGAATTGGTTGCTGCGTCAGAATTAAACAATGCACGAAATCCCTGTTTTACATGATACATTTTTAATCATGTCGTATGAACAAAAATGGTGAGGTGCAGCAAAGGAGCAAAGATGATATTTTTCACACCTACACACCTTTTGGAAGAGCTGCAGTAAAAAAAAAAATCTAATTTAAATGCAAACATACAAGTATTTCTTCATTCATAAGAAGAATTTTTATGAAGATTTATGTACGTGTAGATTAAAGACAGAGATCTGAATCTACAATGCTGGTGAAGACATTAGGCAGGTCATTATACCTGCACTTAGACAGTCTTGGATAATTAAATTTTCTTGACTGAGCATTTCACTTATATTACTTAAATTTCTAATAACTATATACATATAAAAAGTCACTTTGATACCTGGGACTGCATTTCTAAAACGCAGGCCTAACTGGTACAGAGCCCTGACACACATGGCTGAAATATCCAACAAAGCCATTTTTATATGCACCCTAAAGTTACAGGTGTTGCCCGTTTTCTGGTTCAAAACAAATATCTTCACTTGTACATTAACATAAATCATCCATCAATTTCAAGCTCTTCACATTTCCTATCCACCTTCTTATACACACTCACTGTCCACTTTATTAGGGACACCTGTACGCACTGTGGCAGCTACACAATGCATAAAATCATGCAGATACAGGTACAGATAAAGGGCTTTACATCACAAACATCTGAAGCTTGCCCTGTATCTGTGTGATATGTACTGCTCTGCTGTCATGTCACTGGCAGATTAGACACTCACATGAATGAGATGATGTACAGGTGATACTAATAAAGCAGATATTTCATCATTTGTTTTCTTTGCATGCTGTCGTGTTTACAACTCTATACCATCTTTGACTTTTTCATGGTGCGCCAGCGGTCTTTGATATTAACTGCCGTGCGGCCTTTAAATGGGAACGCATGCCTGATCTTCTCCCAGCGTCCTTCTCCATAACGAGCCACTCCTTTCTTCACCCAGTCTGACTCTTCCTCAGTCCACTTCTGCAAGAGAAACACGGTGAAATACCTCTGAGCAAACGTCTCCTACAAAACAGAGGACACTTGTACAAGTTTCAGAAAGTTTGCTCTGTCTTACTGGTATCAGAGATGGAGTTGGACACATTTCCAGCAACAACTTCATGTATTTTGCCTTTTAATGCTTTCTTTCAAATATGGCTCTCATGCTGCCCCCCCCCCCCCAACAACTAGTAAAACTAGTAATAAAAACTATTAAAAAACTCTAAAATGTGCTTATCCTTTCCTCAGTCTTGCTCTACCCTACTTCTCTGCTGCTCATGTTATCAAAAGGAAGCATATCTATTAACATAATTCATTAGTTTTACATGATAAACAAATATTGCAATTTGGGAAAAAAAAAATTACATTAGTATACAAATCTGTTACCCATATGCATTTACATCAAAGATTTTCAGTTACATAACACTAAACTCATGGATCAGTTTTTTTTTTTATCATCACTTCCTAGATCAAGAAGATATATCCAATGTATCCAAACAAAACATTATTTTATAAGTATATGAAACTATTCTCCATATTCACAATTCATGGCCTCCATAGAAAATAAATAAATAATTCTCAATCTCCTGGATTGAGGTCTGTCTAATAACATTATAAAGAGCTACTGCATTTAGAATGAAATTCACTCACCTTCCGTTTCAAAGTGCTGTTACTTGAATTTTGACCTTTAAAAAGCAAAAGGCAAATTCACTCAACAAAACCCCCCCTTTTTTTTTTTCCAAATAATCACTGAGTATCTTATTGTCTCCAATGCCTATTAAACCTTTGCATATAGTCCTTTATATATCATTATACAGAATTATACAAAATTTTTCCCAGTTAAACCCAGTTTTTTAGCGTCATAAAAGTAAAACATTTGAGAAAAAAAATTAAATGTTTTAAATTTTAAAGTAGAACACTGAGGAAAAAGTCAGAACATCCATAAACTGCACATCATAATGCTATCTATTTTGTTATCCATGAAGAATTAAGAGACTGTACCTTTAGATGTTTCAGGAGAAATGGAGAACATCAACTCCTCTTCACTCCACTCTTCCTGGGCTCCAGACACATCCATCCAATGCCTCCTACAGCAACAAACATTTTACTTTATACTAATCATCATATGCACACTCATTTTAAACTTATTGTTGTTGTGAAAGCTAAAACAATCACCTAAGGCTATTACTGATTTCTGTTTATAATCTAGCATCATTTCCAAGGCCACTCAGCCTTGACTGACTGCTCCGGCTGCAATTAGGTGTTTTGAAAGACAAGTCTGTCAAACTAAGCTGGAATAATGGTCACAACTGATTAGAAGTAAGAAAGTTGAAGCAAAGAAAAGACTGATGGGGGAAAATACACACTGTTTAGGCTCTTCTGCTGATGGTGGAGTCTCACACACAATGGCGTCTACACTTTCTTTAGTTTGCGCGTGCGGCCTGCGGGACACAGATTGGTTACTACACAAAAACTCAACTAACATGTATTTATGGAATTTATGAAATGAACAGAACACAGTCACTGAAAAACTGTAACGTGAAATAAAAAATATATAAATAATGAAAGCGCTTTGGAATGAGGCTCACCGATTCGTTGATTGTTTCTGAAATTCCTTAATAGGTGTTTGCTGGGTAGGAGGAAGGCTGCCATTTTCCAGCCTGCTGGGGGTGGAGCAGTCCTGAGGCTTATCGAGATGCTGGTGGGAATCAGGCTTTGGCCCAGTGCGAATACTCTTCCTGTGACGATGACAACATTTACTGTTTTAGAGCGATCAGCACTATATTAGAGAGCTGAAGCAAAGGGGGAAATCAGAAAGAATCTTAAAACGATGGTAAAACAAACTTTAAAAATGTGATACTATAATAATGCAAACTTTTGAAATGCCAATTTCTAAAAAAATGAAAGAAGAAAAAAAAAAAAAAAAAAAAAAAAAAGAAAGAGTCTTATATAATTATATTATATAATATGATATTTTTGCATTTGCATCACAATAGATGCCAACAAAGCTGGTAACTAAAGAATGAGTCAAAAACTTATTAAAATAAAAAGCAATGCAGTTTAACATTGCATCCAACATACAGGACTCAAAAGCTTTTATTATAATAAGTACACTTGCAGGTGCACCAATCTGTACAACAGATTTATACGTAAACAGAACGAAAAGAAAGAAAACACTCTTACTCAAAACAAACTGTGGAAAATGTATTGGACATTTGCTGGTAGCCGGCTTTCATTTAACCTGCTTAAAGCGCTATTTGAAAATGTGAACTAAAAAAAAAAAGTAATGGAAAGACGTGAGTTTCAAAAAAACTTGCAAACATTGCAAGAGTTTTTACACTCGTACAAGGTGATTTTTCGGCCGATAAAGTGATATTTCATAAAACTGAAATGGAAACAACTTTTGCATATAAGTCACATAAAGAACAAATGGAAACACCACCTTTAAAAATAAACAAACAAACAAAAACACACAAACAAATAAATCACTTTAAGACCAATTGCAAGAGGAGAAAGCCCACACTGGCTAGTGTTTCTCAATCCTGGTCCTGGAGCACATTTTGGTATTTTCCCTTTTGTAATTCACTCAGTTCAGCCTTTTTTTTTTTTTTATTAGCTGATGAGTTGAATCAGGTGAGCTGGGAGCACTGAAAACACCAAAATGTTCCACGGCAGTGTTATTCCAAGACAAGCACTGAGAAACACAAACATGAGTAAAGACATTTTTAAAAAAAAAAAATCAAAAGTCAAACACTATGGCAATGGAAACACAAACAGGCTTTTGCAGTTCACCTGCGAGGAGCTGGTCTGCGGTATTTCCGGACCGGTGTGGAGCTGACGGACTGTGAGCTGAGTGGATCGTCTCCGTTAGAGCACACCTGCAGCGGGCTGAGACACTGCTGAGATCCCGAGGATTCAACTTCACTCAGCAGACTGTCCTCCTCCATCACTAACTGTGCTACACTCACTGCAGACCCCTTCTTGCCTTTCTCAGCTGACGAACGGATACGTGGATCTGTTAGTGAAGGTGTCTCCTCTGAACTTTCTTGCTCCTGTTCCACGTGTTGATTTGCGCAGTGTTCCAAGGTCACTTTACTTTGACTGCTGGCATCAGACTGCACACAAGTGCTCTGCTGTGACTGCAACGTGTCATCAGAGGGACTTTCTTCACACACATACAAACACTGCTCCTTTTCATTCGGTGGCTCCTCTATCGGAGTCTCTGTGAGTTTGAGACAAAGTTCCATGTTACGATCTATTACATTCTCTTGCTGGGCCTCACACTCCTCCGCATGCTCCAGCTGAGTGAAGGGGACAGAGACAGAAAAGTGCTCGGCAAGCTTGGGGTAGCTGGCCTTCAGGTTGCTGTGGGTCAGGTGCACTGTTACCAAAAGGGTTGGAGAACAAGCTCTGCTACAGGAGAGAATAAATAAGGAAGAGGGCATGGAAAATAATGAGACATTCATACTGTCCAGCTGTAGAATGGGTGATTTTAGACACGGGAGCTACAGAAGGACAATTAACTAATCTCATGGAGTAAACCAGACAATCAATAAACTTCAGTGCTGTGGGCCTGACGAGCTGTATTTTATTATATAAATCCAGTTCTGGACATCAAATGTAACTAACATACTAGAATAATTTAGTAAACACAGATTGTGTGAAGCTGCATGTTTACAATGAATCAGCCATTCAAGCAGTAATTCTGCACACACCTTGTGTTATTTTTGGTTGGCGTGCTCTGTTGCGAATTGGATGAAGAATGGTCCGGGAGAATCGTATTATGTTCACTGCTCGGTCTGCTCTGTGTACACGACTGCGGGTTGATGGTCCTAACGGCCTGTGGCTTATGTGCAGCCCCGATGTCTACCATCCTTCCTTGTCTTGCGAGCTGGACCATCTTTAAAAAAAAACAACAAACAAATAAAATCATGAATGTCAACCAGCATAACTACCTAGAATATTGAAAACATTTAAAACATTTAAACTTCATATGGCATGTTAGTCTTTATTGATAAAACACTGATCAGTATCACGATGGTAACACTACAGTCAAAAGGTCATCTTTTGTTTTAGCAATGGTGACATGCATGATGTCATTTCCTCCAGGGGATCAAACAGAGCTGGAAGATGTCATGTAAAACGATAATTATTAGATTATTATTAGATTATTTTGGATAATGTTAAAATTATCTATTGCAACTATAGTTTGATAATTTGATGACAAAACTCATGTTGCTTAATTTTAAATAAACAGAACACACCACCATTATCAAGGGTGTACAAATTAAATACATCTTAATTAACCCACCAGGCAAAAGTAGGTAAAACTGAGTAAGTACCTGAGTGAGTAACTATGGCTAACTCCAAATAGTCACAGTCATAGTTTTAATCTTTTAAATATAAACAGAAGAAGACTGAATAACCTCAGTATACAGCCCGATAGATTTAGGAATGTGACTCATGATTTAACACAGCTGAGACTTGTGTCAGTTAGCTAAAGAACTAGATCAAATCCATCAAGACTTAAAGTCATACCCTGACTAGGAAAGGCTCTGGAATGTGGTAGAGTTTCTCAATGAAGTCCAGCATGTCCTGCTTGAATTCACTGTACGGGATCATGTTCAGAAATGAATGTGTGCTGCATCGCCTTTTCATCAGGTCCAAAAACAGCTTTTTCTACAAAACAGGGAGAACAATTCACAGATGATTTCCTATTCTCCAAATGAATACAGTGAATGAAAATATTCCACATGAAAGTCTAGGAATAACAGAGAAATCTCCCAAACTGGCCTTACATATACTGCTGCCAGTACGAGAACAGTATTACTAGTAGTAATGTACCTTGCCAGCTGAATCCATTCCTTTGGGAAAGTATTTACGCAGCATCTCGTGAGCTTTGTCAAACTGTTTGTTCTTTATGCAAACAACAATAAGCTGGAATACAAAAACATCTTAATTTTGACATCAAATACTAGCAACATAACTCAGGACAAAACACTAATGCAGTAACTAATCAACCAAAACCATGATAAAATATTGGTTGTGGGAAATAGTCATTATACACTGCCATCTCAAAAGTAAATAAACAACCCTCATTACATTTTATCTATGCGGACACCACCTGGTGCTTCAAACTGGTTAATAGATCATTATTTTTCATTTCAGATTACAGTATATTAAACTTTTATAGCAACTAGCCATGTGGCGAACACCAGAAGCAAAAGAGTTGTGCGATTTTCACAGGGGGCGTATTGTGGGTTAGTCTGAGGGTGGACTTAGCCAGCGTATGATTGCACAAAACCTTAGGATTCCTCATCACAGTCAACAGAGTGATTGTACAAAGCAAAGGAATCAGCAGGATCCCACTCAGGTCGACCTGGGCCCTCTGACAGGTGTCTTCAGCCTGTCAAACAGATTGTTGAAAAAGTCTCCCTTGCACGGCCGCTGATGTTGCAGAGCGACTCCAGGTGAGTCGGAGTACTTCTGTGAGGGATCTCCATCAACTTGGCTACTATGGCAGAGCAGCTAGAAGGACGTTTCTATAAATGCATTTTCTAAAATTGGTGGTGTCTATTTACTTTTGAGATGACTGTGTAGGTTATTTGGTCAATGTTAGGGGTATTCAGTTAAAATCTGTAAAGATCAAGTTACACGAAATCCTTTGCTTATATAGTTGGATATGCAACCAACAGGGACAACATTTGTAATGCTTAAACATTAACGATTACATATTGGATATTTAAAAAAAAAAAAAAAAAAAAAAAAGGAGATAGTTGTTTTATTTCACATACAAGTTCTCATGTCTCACCATTTCCCTGATTGTGGTGTGAACTTGCTCGAGTATCTCTTGCGCAACATCTATTTCTGTACAGATAGATTCTAGCACGCTTAGAGCTGATTCTAGAGGTGTTAGAGGTTTCTGAAATGTAACATCTGCAAATAAGAATCAGCAATGAGATATCAGGGTAGCCAAAGGTGGAAAAAAGTGAGACATACTTTAAATAGTATCTCACGTTTACAGACTTACCAAGTTTGTCTCCCTCATTGATGCGCGAGAGGAACTGCATGAATCGCAGTTTGATGGTCATGTCACTGTGTCCATCAATCGGTCTGACCACCAAACCTGTATTCATTTTAAACATAGAAAGAATAAATGAAAACATTTACTGCACTTGAAAAGAACAGACCATTTAGACATGTTAAATGTTTATATTAAAATATTTATGATAGGTTTGTGTGTTTCTGGTGCTAACATTTAGGCTGGTGCTGTATTTTGTTACTCCTGTAAGCTGATGTGTGATGCACTGATGGCACAGGAGGACATTTTGTGTTTGAGGATACAAACTTGACCTAGCTGAGTTGAGCTGGACAGACTAAACAATTAAAGTGCTGCTGCATTGCACTCTTTAGGTGGAAATGAATCATGGACTAAATCTCAATGCCACAACTGTCAGCCATGTTAAACAGCATTGTGGGTAATGTAGGAATCCATAAATCAAAGTGAAAACAGCCACTATATGGCCAAAAGTATATGGACACATGAATGTCACATCTGTTTGTGGTTCTCCTCCAAACTCTTGCCACAAAGTTGGAAGCACACAATTGTCTAGCATGTATAAGCATTAAGGTTTCCCTTCGCTGGAACTAAGAGGTCCAAACCTGTTCCAGCATGGCAATGCCCCTGTGCACAAAGTGAGCTCCATGAAGACATGGTTTGGACTGACAGGACTTGAATGTTCCGCTCAGAACCCTGACTTCGACCACAATGAACACCTGTTCGATGAACTGGAACGCCATGTATATGCCAGGCCTCCTCAGTCGACAACAATGCTCTTGTGGATGAATGAACAAGTCCACAGGGTCACAACCAAAATCTAGTGGAAAGCCTTCCCTGAAGACAGGAGGTTATTATAACGGCAATGGACATCCACAAATGGATGATCAACAGTTACTTATGGGCGTGTTAGTCAGGTGTCCACATACTTCTGGCCATGTAGTTCACATGCTGAAACCAAGAAATCCTGTCATTCCTGCACAAGTTCTGGTACCTGCAAATTTTGATGGAACGGTTGAAAATTTAATTTGTGCGTGTAGGTGTGGTCAGAAATTAACCAGCCGCAGGTGGATCATGGTTCTAAATGGCAAACGCTTATTTTAAAAATAGGTAGGCTACAATTTATACACACATGCACATTTTTTGAAAATGTCTAACACACTTCCCCACCCTACAGCTGCATTTAAAATAGATAATATTGCTAATAGATTTTTTAAATCAAAGTTTCCACCCTTCCAGAATACAGTGCTTGAAATCACATGACCCACTTAACTGCTTTAAGGAATTAAGAAAACAAATTTCTTGTGGAGATTTCAACATTATATTCTGAAAAATAAAACCTACTCTTTGAGAGAAATCTGGAGTTATTTCAGATCACAAAAACATGGCAAATGGATTCACTGCATGTGAAAAACAAAACAAAACCGTCTGTTACGACAACAGCTGTGTTATGTCAAAACCTGGTTGGAAGGATGACATCCTCTTCTGCCATACTCTTCCAGTGGAAATAACATGCTCCTTTACTGTCTAACATTGCTCAGATTGCAAGACCTATCCTTGTCATCCCTGCACCAAGCACCGTGAGCGAGAGAGACTTTTCCAGCGCTGGATTTGTTCTCCAGGAGCGGAGGACTTGACTGCGACTAGTCTTTTCACACACAAACCTAAATGTACCAAGCATGATCATGCCATCTCATATAACAGGCAGGCCTCTTCCCCTACAGAAATGACCTCTTTAATTCTTTTGCATCTACCTGAGTATCTTTATGATTAATTTTCCTATCCGAGTGCATTGGCTGGTGTTTGTAAATACCTAGTCTGTGCATAATTAGGAGGCAATGCACTCTTAAAGTACAGACTACTGAAATCTTTTGTAATATAGCTGCTGCTGAAAGACAATAAAGCACACTTATTTTTGTTTCAGTCACACTCCTTTATTAAACGCCAATGGACGCATAAACACAACACATGAGATTAGTTCACACACACTGGCATGCAGCAGAGCAGAATAAACAATAATTTATTCTCACTCAGTGTTGTAGCCGGGTTCAAACAGAAGTGTGTGAAGACTGTTTGTTTGATTGATTGATTGCCTTGGTGATATGACGCAATACATTTCTTTATCCAACTGCTGCAGGAGTCGAATCTGGATAATCCGGGTTCGGGTCCGAATAGACTAGTTCTCCTGGTTAAAAAAGGGGCCAGTTTAGGGCGCGCGCGGGTTTACAAACAGGACTCGTGCAGGACTTTGTCTAAAACCTGTGCATGTCCAGTTTACGCAGGAGGGACAGGAAGCTCGCCAAGCTATTGGTCTCACTCTTACCTGGTCATAACTGCAGTAATCGTGGGTCATGACACAAACAGGCTTGCAAATGATTCTTCCAGGAAAAGGACAGATGATAACATTCAGAAGGATCACCTGGAGACTTAATTACCCTCAGTACCAGGCGGACAGGGGAGTTTACTGTCTTAGCTTTTTAAACTTTAAAAGCTTTAAATTAAAGCTGGTTATTTCAACTTCTCCGTGTAGTTATTCTGACCACCCTAATGTCTTAGCCGTGTTGTTTATTTTACTTCATAAACAGTAAACTCGAGTAAAGGAAGTAAAGTCAAAACACGCTAACGAGCTAGCACAGCTGTACTCGACATTGAGATAAACCCAACTTACTTTCGATAAGGTTCCTGAGCTGGGTGAAATTACCGTAGTCTTCATTTCGAAACGCCTCGAAAGCTTTAGAAACGTAAAAGTCAAAACTCCAGCGGTTGATAATTTGTTCGTCGCTAAGCAGTTTGTTGTCGTTGTTACTGGACGACGCCATGTTCGTGTCGCTTCATAGTTTTTTTTTGTTTTTTTGTTTTTTTTTTATCTGGCGCGAAAATTCTTCTTCTGTTGTTTTTGGCGGTTGGCAAGCAACTGTTTGGGGCATTACCGCCACCAACCGATAAGGAGTGTGAAACTGGATAGTCAATCTCAGGAAAGGAGGAGACCTCTTAAATTCTTTAATCTAAACCCGTTGTCCTTAATTACCAAAAAATATACCTAAAACATATATCCATTAGGCTTTTCCTTAATATGTTTACAAGTATGAACTTTTCTTTTTCTTGTTCAAGACTTTGTATTAGTTCCATCCTTTCTTTACGGTACCTCCTACATTTCATCATTACATGTTCCACTGTCTCATGAAAATTCTTCTTCTGTAGTCTTTTTTTTTTTTTTTTTAAGTTTCGGGGCTGCAACCAGAAGGTTTATAATGCGCCCCCTAGCGGGCTGTTCACTCTTTATTTATACGAGCTAAATTAACCCTGCTCTTGTACCCCGGGGTCTGTGTAACCCCAGCCCTCTTTGGACCATGGGGTTTTTTTTTGGAAACGATTTCGATTAGTGACCTTGCCTGCTATGTATTTTCTCGGAAGGTCTTCCTAAGTATGTGACACATGTTTGATAGTTTCAAAGTCTTTCGGCTTTTTTTTTTTTATTTAGGTTTATTTTTGCTTCGCCATCGTACCTTCAATGTGACGGGTACTATGAGGTCAATTTGACCCCAAACGAAAATAAACCTAAATTAAAATAAGTGGAAAGACGGGTATGTGTGGTCACAGACGCCAAAAACTGACAGAAGAACCCCGATGTGAAATATTGCCAGACAGAAACCAGGGCTGAAAAGGAATGGGTGTCAAGCAGACACACCCTTGAAAGCATTTGATTTATTTTTTGATGATGCCGTGATAACAGAGATTGTG
>JAQLOM010000004.1:9345524-9358721 GCA_030068315.1 Chrysichthys thysi
AAAGATAAAGATAAAGGAAAGGAAAGATAAAGATAAAGGAAAAGGAAAGGAAAGCCCCTGGTTACCCTCGTGTGTATGTGTTTCTGTCATCTTAAAGCTTTTTGCGTTCAGAGCGCGTTGTGCAGAGCCGTGCAGCGTTCAGCGGCGCTGCAGTCTGTAACGTTGTTAGTAATCTCTCTCTCTAAGAAGATGATGGTGCAGGTCGGATGTGCAGGAATGTGCCACGTCAGAGGGGTGGCACAACGACACGAGCCAAACGGAGCTTGTTCTCAGCCGACTTCCTGCACAAAAGCCTTTTCATTCACAGTCAGACAGCTGCCCGAGTTTTACAGGAAGCTCAAAAATCATATGGCAAGATTCTGAGCGAATACATCACAATATATAATCTTAGGACTTTACAGATCAAGACTATCTATCTATCTATCTATCTATCTATCTATCTATCTATCTATCTATCTATCTATCTATCTATCTATCTATAGTTTTGTCTGTCTAACTCGTAAATAACCCTATAAATATTATCCTAGAACACTATAAATATGTTTGAATGATCCTAATCGTAACCTCTCCTCTTTCTTCCTCATCTCATATTCAGTGTAATTTAAATCATCTATTTCAGACTATCGTAATACTCAGTGAACAACAACAAAACTATTTACACTAGGCCTAGAGACAAGGTTTCTTACAGACTCTTACTCTAGGTTAGATCCACACTTTATGAAGGAGATACACTTAAATATTTAGTTATTATGTTGTTAAATTCGCAGATAATCTGATCCTGATCTCTCTCTCTCTCTCTCTCTCTCTCTCTCTGCTGTTTCTGTACAGGGCTGGAAAAGTTTGCAGCTGCTCGTGGAGAGGGAACGCCCCTGTCTCTGGGTCTCAGCGCCAATGTTGCCAGATTGAGTAATTTCAGGCACATAGACATGCATGTTTTTGAAAAAGCACACTATTGTTTCTGTCTTCATACTGGTTATTTCTATCGTCATAGTGGTTAAATATGTGGATGTTTCTTATATGTTCTGTTCTCACGGGTAATATGACAACGCAAACCTCTTTCCCTACGTTCTCACTAGCAGTTGACAAAGCAAAAGCTCCCCACTGATTTCCTACGTGTGCAAAACAAAGCTGCAAATTCAGTAACAGTGGCAAAATAGCATTTCATCTCAGATTTGATCAACTCAGTTCTTTGCAAAGTAGGTTATGACATAATAAAGCAACAAATGCAAAAGACTGGCTCGGATGAATCCTCAGACCCATCTTATGGCACACGGTCCACGGTTCTTCAGTTCCTCATTTACAAGTTTAGTTCCTACCAGTTTAGTTCTCATTTACTTCCTGGTGCTTACAAATTGAAGAAAATGTGTAACTTTGTCTTCTTTTTTCATGTATTGCCTTTTATGAAATGGGTACAAAGACATAAAGTAGAACTATTAAGCTTGAAGAGAAGTACTAGTGACCAGTGGCGCCTCTGGGGAGTGGACTGTACATACCTAGTAGAGTTATCTTGCTTTACAATCTTACCAGTTAAGTAATTATGAAGCCTGGAACATAACAGGTGTAAAGACATTTTAAACAAAAATGATGTGAATAAATCATGGGATGTAGGGGATACATTTTGGCTACTTCCAGTTTCTGACAGGAACAACACCAAAATGTGTGAACAAATATCTGCTGCGGAACATCGATACATGATACTTTTTTTTTTTTTTTACCACGAGTATTACTTAGTCATTTATTCATCTTCTGTTGCTTAATCTGCAGTCACAGTGGGGAAGATGGAGCCAATCCCAGCTGACTTCCAGTGAGAGGTGGGGTACACCCTGGGCAGGTCACCAATCCACCCCATGGTCGACACACAAAGACAAACAACCATTCACACCTACGGGCGATTTAGAGTAGCCAATTAGCTACATGTGCATGTCTTTGGCCTGTAGGAGGAAACCAGAGTCTCCGGAGGAAGCCCACGTGGACAACATGCAAACTCCACACAGAAAGGCCCCCAGGTCGACCCCGGGGATCAAACGCAGGACCTTCTTGCTGTGAGATGACAGTGCTAACCACTAAGCCACCGTGCCGCCCGAGTTTCACTTATATAATTATTAAAACTGAATTATTAGACCGGAATACGTAGACCTAAAAAAAAGGTTTATTTAAAACAAATAAATACAGATGTGTGATATTCAAAATAATATAACCTGCACTATGGATTCAGTCGTGCTTTATATATAAAAATAATATTCCGAATTATATGGTTTTTGACATTTATTTATTTGTTTATTTATTTGTTAAATCAATCAACCAATCAATCAATCATAATATCCATGCTGCATTAAAAAGTTACCAGACAGCTGGACTTTTCTACTGAAATGAAAGCGCTTAAGGCTCCACGTTCCAGGGACTTTTCTGTGCAATCTGGCAACCCGGAGATGGTGCCACGGCTGCAGTAGCGGCCACGACGCGCTCAGTGATACGCTGCATCCACTCCATATACACTCCGTGTAGCCAAAGCCTCCCTACACTGTATGTAGTGTGCAGACCACAGCGGACAGAGACATGCCCTCCAGGAACAAAAACAAGAGCGCTAACTCCAACGACAAACCCGCCGTTACTCCTCAGGATGACGCGGCGAAGAAGAGCCCCAGAGTCAGTAAAGTGGACAGTCCTGCCAACTCCAGATCAGGATCAGGATCAGGATCAGGAAAGCTCCCAAAGCTCCTGTCTGCCCTGTCTTACGTGGTGTTAGTGTCCGGAGCCGCTTTCGCCTCTTTCTACCTGCAGAAAGTGCTGACTGAAGTGAACCAGATCCGCTCAGAGAGTGAAGAAGCCCTGCAGAAAAACTCCGAGGTGCTGCAGAAAGTAGAACAGGCACTCCAACAGGTAGAGTCAACCTTTGCATTGGGGACTGAAGCTTTATTGGGGTTCTAGATCACAGTGTTGGGTAAAGTTACTTCAGGATAAGTGGAGAAAGAGCACAACACATCTCCTTCTCCTGCTTTAGGTCCCTGAGGAGCTGGGAGCAAAGTACATTTTGTACAAAGTTATGTTTAGGCCATAGTAGTAAAAAGTGAAGGGAAAAAAATCATAATGATTTAAAAAAATTATTAATAATACAGTATTTGCAAAAGAAAAGGAAATACTTTTAAAGATACGCATGTGTGTTGGATTAAACCAAAAATGTTGAAATGCCTGAGCCCATTCTCTGATCCATTCATTCCTGCAGGCCAGTGGAAACACCTCCGAGCGGTTTCTACTGGAGCAGACGTTTAAAACACAACCCCCTTCCGTCTCTGTGTGCTGGTCACTGCCACCTCAACATTATGTAATAATCAGTCATTGTCAAAAACAGGCAGTTTTTTCTTTCTTTTTCAGTTTAATAGAATGGTTCAGACAAAAATGAAACGTACACCATTTTCTCCAGTTTCACCAGTCTAAACTGCACGACTTCGTCATCATTCACAAACCATGTTTTGAATACGTCAGACTCATTATATATAAGTGGCTTATAATATTTTCCAACACACTTTATTCACGGTCAGTTGGCGATATTGAGCGAAACTGTTTAACTTTATGGTGAGTGTGTCATTATTTAGGCATCCGGTTTACACAAACTGGAGGCTAGAGGACTTGGTTATTTGTTAACATTATTATGGTCGGTACTGTTAATAATAGTACGCTCCATGATACATAGTGCAATAAATGTCAACACAAAACCAAAATTAATGTATAATAATAATAATAATATAAGCTTTGTATCGATGTGTGTGAAATTTAATGTGATGCATATCCTGTGTCCCTCTTTTCAGGTGAATTCTATGAAGTTTTCTCTGGAGGGTTTGGAGACTGCAGTGGGCCGTACTCAGGCTGAACTGGAAAGCACTAATCGAGCCATAATAAAGGGAGAAACTGAGACACGACGGCTGGAGGATGTTCTCCAGAAACTCCAAAATGAAATCCTTCGCGACCTCTCTGAGGGCATCCGGGAAGTGAAAGAGGCACGGGAGCATGATTTCTCTTCTCTGGAGAAAACCCTGGAGGTGCGCCTGGCTGAACTGAGCCGCTCTATAGCTGACAGTGTAGCCGAGTTCACTGGTGCTCAAGAAGAAGCTCAGGCCCAGCTCAGTGACCTCAAAACCCGACTGGGAACGCAGAATGAGCCTGGTAACCTCAAAAATGAACTTTTGGCAATCACAACTGCTGTGGCTGGCCTCCACACCGCAAACGAGGTAGCAGAGGGCAACATAGGTGTTCTCAGAGAACAGATTGTGTCGGTCAGTTCAGAGCTGCATACGAGGAACAAGGAGTTGGCATCCTTGTCTGAGGAAATTGAGGCAGTCAGGACTCTTTTGCAGAACACTGCTAGCTCCTTGAGGCAGGATGTATCTGCATCGCAGGCCATCGTGAGGGCCGCATCTGACCAGATCCAGAGTGTGCAAGATGAGCAACGTCACACCAGCCAGGCCCTGCAGAGCCTCGAGACAGACTTGAGGGGAGAGCTGTCTAAGACAGAAACAAGGGAGGATGACCTGGAGGCCAGACTGAAGGCCACAGAAGAAAGCGTAGAAGCACTGGCAAATTCGGCTGCAGAGCAGGCGAGCCGAGTCGATGCTTTTCTTTCCAAATATGACTCTCATGAGAGCTCATTAGCTGCCCAGAGCAAAGTGTCTGAGAAAGCCAGGCAGGCACTCAAGGAAGAGCTGGGGGGATTAAGAAGCAGCCTTGGGGAGCTCCAGGCCAGCATAGCAGCTTTGGCTGACACTAATACCAGGTTAGGAGGAGTGGACGAGATGCAAAATGACGAGTCAGAGAATGCTGGTGAGAAAGAAGAGGAAGCAGCAGAGGAGGTAGTCGAAGACGTGGCAGCAACACAGGAGGCAGTTGAGGAAATGGCAGAAGAGGAGGTATTCGAGAAAGAGGTAGCAGCAGAGGAAGTAGTCGAGGAAGTGGCAGAAGAGGAGGTAGTCGAGGAAGAGGTAGCAGCAGAGGAAGTAGTTGAGGAAGTGGCAGAAGAGGAGGTAGTTGAGGAAGAGGTAGAAGGAGAGGAGGTAGTTGAGGAAGACTCAGTAACAGACGAGGAAGCGCAGGAGAAGATCGAAGCTGAGGAAGTGCTACCTGAAGGGGATGAGAGTCAGTAATGCAATCTGTAGTCTAAACCTGTAGGGGGTAAAATAGCAAATAGAAAAGGACAGTCGATGGACTGATTCTGTGAATCTGAAAAATACACTTCCTGCACTGTTTTTTCTTCATGGACTTTTTTTCATACGGATGTCTTCCAGTGCCAGCTGCTCAGAATGTTTTGAATGTGTAATGAGTGTTCGGTTTTCCAATAAAATATTTAAAACAAACACATTGTGAAGATATCTGTTGCTCTCTTAACCCGTATTTCTGCATACAGTACCTGTATATCAAACAATGCTGTCTTTTCGTCAGTAATTAAATATTCTTTATTTTCATTTTTAAATGATCTGAAGCCAAACATTTCACGGTGCACGAACACAGTGATTTTTAAAAGCAAGTTGTCATGGAACAATGTGGGGTATCCGCAGCACTAAGCCTTTCATCAACAGACACTTTAGTTATGGAATGCAATGTCACTTATCATTGGTTTACAGCTTCACATGGATCCTGGTGCCTTGTAGTGATTGGCTACAGGGGGAATTACTTTGCAACTCCAACCCCCTCCATTTCCTCTGACTCAGGCTGCTTACTACACAGTGCGAAGCAAATGGAGGCCAAACTTCATAACAGAAGCAGCAGTCTGTCCTCAGAGTAAAAAAATGTCTCAGGAAAAACCCTGGCAATTGTTCACATGTCTGGTTCCAGTTATTTCAATGTGATAAAACAGTTTGCTGAAGACCATGTGGACAGTGGGTTTAAAAATGATTAACTGTATCATTAAAATCTTCAGCATCCACCAAGTTACCATATTATTAGGTATACCTGATAACGATCCACCACCCAAAGAATATCTGATCAGTGATGGATCTGTTTTTATTGGGACTGGAAAATTTTGCATGAGGATAATACCTTTGCTAAGATTATGTACATCATATGTTCATTAAATCATGAACATAAGTAATAATAATAATAATAAGTAAAGTGTAAGGTTTAAATAGTTGATTGATGTGATAAGACCTAAAGCTACTACAAGATATAAAGAAAATACTGACCTTTCACCGAGCTGGGTAACAGTCTAAAAAACATTAGTATTTAGGGTTAAGTTTACCAAAAGAAAAGTAAAGGGGGAAAAAATGGCTCACTTGAAAAAACTGCATACCAAACAGCAGGAGCTCAAAGTCCTCATTTATATTGCAGGCAGGAATATTATTTTGATTGTTTTTGCTATTATTGGTGGCATGGAGGTGTAGCAGGCAGTGCTGGGAGCTCACAACTCCAGGCATTTTGATCCTGAACTCTGGTTATTGTCTGTCCAGAATTTTATGAGTTGAACCCACCTCCCAAAAACATACTAGATGATGGATTGCCTATTTTAATTCTCTCTAGGTGTCAATAAGGATGCGAGTGTGTGTGTATGTATGTGTATAAGGGACTGACATATTATCCAGTGTTTATTCTTGTTTTGAACACAGAAGTTTTATGATTGTGTGATCAAGATTAAGCAGATCTGGATAAAACAATGAAGATGAATAACCATTTTATCACTGACAGTACTTACATGTACTTTTAGACAATTTTTGTAGCTTGTGATAATGAAAGAACATTAGTAAAACCTAACCCCCATCCCAAAATAAGGGTTCGTTCGTTCCGCTCAAGCCTGTTCAGGGTCGTGGGGGGAAGCTGGCGCCAATCCCAGCTAACATCAGGTGAGAGGCGGGATACGCCCTGGGCAGGTCACCACTCCATTGCAGGGCAACACACAGAGACAGACAACCATTCACACTCACATTCACACCTATGAGCAATTTAGAGTCGCCAATTAGCCTAATCCCCTCTGTTCATGTCTTTGGCCTGTGGGAGGAAACCGGAGTACCCGGAGGAAACCCACACGAACACGGGGAGAACATGCAAACTCCACACAGAAAGGCACCCATGCCGAACCTGGGGCTCGAACCCAGGACCTTCTTGCTGTGAGGCGAAAGTGCTAACCACTCAGCCACCGTGCCGCCCCCAAAATAAGGGTGTACAATTATTTTTTTGCACTTAAAATAATGCTGGCAACTCAGTGCATGTACAAAGGCACTTTCATGCAAAGCCCCTGTTAAACATACACTTTAATCCCAAACACCTTTTCCAGAATATTTAAATTGAACAATTTTGAAACAAAGCCCACTCTACAGTGCAGGTTAGAGTTCTGTGTGATTCAGTGCTTGAGTGAGGTTGTTCTGGTGCAGAATATCTGTAGTTTCTTCCACTGCCAAGTCCACCTGAGCTTGTTTAAGGTCCTTCTGTATAGCTGCGAAGTTAGCTAAACTGTCCTTAATCTGCAAAATGTCTTCTTCCCTCTTCATGACATCTTCAGCCAAGTGGCCAATCCTCAGAGTCAGATCAGCCAGCTGTGGCTCGAGCATGGCAAAGTCCCTCTTGATGGTGGACACTTTGGGTCGGAGGTCGCTTGCAAACATCACCGTCCTGGTCAGCTTGGCTCGCCGGCTCTCCAGAGTCAGAATGCGCTCTGTGAGCTTCATATCAGCAGCAGAGAGTTCTGGGATCTGTTTGCGCATTTGTTCTAGGCTCTTTGTATTTTTCTCTGTCGAGCTCCTCAGGCCTGAAACACGACTAATGCTGTTTGCTAGCAGCTCGCCGATACGTTTGGCCATAAGCTTCTCGGCTTGAGCCACCTTCTCCTCAAGCTCACTGGTCTGACTGAGGAGAGCTTCCACCTCACCTTCCAGACCCCCCATGCGCCTTATATCTGTTCTAACTGAGGCCACTTTGGCAGTCACATCACTGGAGATAGCAGTAGTGCGGTCCTCTATGCGCTCTACAGCCTGTATAAGTTCGGCCAGGTTGGCGTGTAGCTGCTGTCGTCGTTCAGTGAGGCCCGAAGACCATTCCTTCAGCTTGGCCACTTCCTGTTTTAAGCTGCTCAGCTGGGACAGTGGCACCTGCACTTCCTGCTTGGCCAGTTGCACCTGGACATCCTCACACTATAGCAGAAGAGATAGTACGGACAGAGACTGAGACACACTCACAACTGTCAGATCTAGCAGTCATTTTAATATTCACATAGAATAAAACAGTCTAGGGCACACGTATTGTGCATTTATGTTTTTCTTGTGAGATTAATCTGATATGGAGTTTAATCTGATAAGTAAAGGACAATTGAACAGTTAAAAAATGAAAGAATGCTGCATTAAAATAAAACAATATGCGCATTGTTCAGAGCATACACACAGTAGTCACTTCCCTCACTTGTTTAACAGCTACAGTAATATCAATTCAGTAAACCTCTTTTTGTTTTTTTGTTTTTTTATTGAAATGGGAAACATTTTATCCATCAAATGTACGCATTGAACATTACAACATAAATCCTTAAAACAGGAAAAAATATATTAAAGTGGATAATTTGCATACATATGTTTCTGATCAATGCTTAAGTAAATGTCTGATATTATACTAAATCTCTATCATGTCTTTTGATCATAGCTAGTGTCTACACCTTGTATCTACACTTAATGGCCATTTTACTAGGTACATAGGGTTGAGGTATGGTAAACACTATATACATATACTATACTATATACATATACATATACTATATACTGACCACTTTCTAAGACATACTTATTGGTCCACTACCTAGGTTTGCGGTTTGAGATTACAACTCTTATTTCCCTGCTCTTCGTCAGTAGAGCACCACAGAGAACAATCCACCATCCAAGTACTATCTTTAAAATCACTGGTGGCCCCTTTTTATTGATGAATAGAGTAGAGAGGATCCAAAAAATTGTGAACAGCAACATATGAACAGTCAGTGATTGTATACCTACACAGAACATCCATACTGTAGGTGAACCTAATAAACTGGCAACTCGAGGTACATTCTCGCTGTAAAATTGCTTTGAATGTTTACACATTTTTTAAATAAATTAGAAAACCAAGCTCAGACACATTTTATACATTTTAACTGTTTTCTTGGGTGTTTAAATGTGCATTTCTGTATATTGTTTCTCTATAAGCCAGAGAACTTTGAACATCGAGTATAATATCCGTAGTCCACTTCGAATGAACACAAGTTAAAACACTGCATCAAATCCGCACCAGTGTTTACCTAGTACAGTCCATGAAATGAAATAAACATTAAACCATACACAAAGTGAATGTCTGAGAAGTCTGTTACTGTAGTGTAACTGCTACTCGGTGCTTTACCAAAGTGGTGAAGCTGGTTGTTCAAGTTATTTAGTATCAAGTACCTAGGCATAAACAATATTTGTCACCAAGGTGTAAAAGCTTCGTCAATGGAGGCAATCATTGATATACCGCTTGATTAATCTTCATGCTTGTATCAGATCACACAACATAAGTGTTAACAACTAATAAAATGGAAATGAGAACAAATTTTTCTTCTCTAATGACGTATGTTCAAGTGAAACTGATCGGTGTATTCACTTGATGGCTGTGGGTGGGTGGGGAAAGGACTGGTGAGACATGACAATATTACTAACCAATATGTTTAGCGAAGGGCATTTTTGATCATTTTCATAAGGATTTTGTCTTTATTTGCATACAAATCAAGAATTTTGTTTTTGAAATGACTGAGACCATGGGCAGGTATGTGAACAAACAGAAAATAAATGTGTGCTGATTTCAAATTTCAGTGCAGTTCATTTAGTTCAGTCAACGGGATCTCCTCGGGTCCTGTACCTTTACTGTGACCTGCTGCTGATTCTGGAAAACCATTCCCATCCAAACTTGTTAAATCATCATTTAACTGCTTGATATTCAACGTCTCATCATGTTCAGACTCAGCTCTTCCAGTATCCAGCTCTTCTTCTCTATGCACACGCTTAAGCTCCTTCATGGCATCCAGGACAACTCCAAGCTCATTCCTCACCTTCATCACACTGTTGTCCACCTGCAGATCATCAAGGGTCTGCCGGAGCCGCAGAATCTCAGTCAGTTCCTTGAGCATGCTGTCCTCGGTGGAAACCACTTGCAATGTGAGTTCCTCAAGCCTCCTCTCGGCCCCATTTAAGTCAGCTCCTAACCTCAGGATGGACCTGACTGCATCTTCTACAACAGGAAGCTGCACTTCACATTCTTTGGCCTGTGGCTCCATCTCTACCAGCTTCTCCTCAAACTCCACATCTCTTTTGGAGAGCAATGCAAGCTGCTCCTGAAGCCTGCTCACTTGCTGGGTGTTCCAGTCCAGGTGATTTTGGATGCTCTTGGCATCTTCCTCCTCTGTGCGCTCCAGCACGCGCCCATTTCTTTTGGTGCTGTCTTCTAGCTCCTCCAGACGTTTGGCCAGAGCACGTATGCGCTCCTCAGCTTCGTTTACGCGCTCCGTTACACGACCGTGAACTGAGCGGGACTCAGACCTCAGTGTCGTCAGGTCCTCGGTCACGGTGTCCAGTCCACCCTGCCATGTCTCAGTCACATTCAAGAACCGCTCATTCACACTTTGGAGGTGACGTGATGATGCATGTTGGACCTCTTGCATCGCTGTAATGATGCCACTGAGGGAGCTGACTTCTTGTTCCAGTTCAGTTAGCGTGGTGAAAGAAGACAGTGCCCCCTTCAGATGGTCTTCAGAAGCCTCCAGCTGTACCCACAACACAAGACAGGGTATTTGGGCTGTAGTTCTGCTGAGTGTCACATTCACATTCACACTCGCGCTGTTCATGCCAAACCACCACCTCTGAAACCTAACTGCTTTGTCTATTGAGTAATCTTCACTACTAATCTGACCCAGACAGGAAACAAACACTGCTGCAGGTGGTGCTACATCTTTTCAATGACTGAACAGAAACTTCTAATTTCATTATCATTTTTGCAACAGTTTTGTTGGCAGCAAGACTATGTCCAGTGTTACTCCAGTGAGACATGTCTATTAAAGTCTTCTGTAGTGTAGATAATTAGGCTGGAAATGTTCTTGCAATACATCATAAATTAGGTACTAAATAAATGATTAAGATTATATCCTGGTTGAAATACACTGTACTAAAAATCAGGTACCCACCTTTCTGGAAGCTGCACTGAATTTCTTCTCCAGTGTTAAAAGATCTGTGGTCTTGTCATACAAATGCTTGTATTTTTCCTCAACTTCATTAAACTTTGCATTCTGCTGAAGAATGGCCCTGAGGGGAAAAAACAGAAGTCACATCATATATTGTGATTACAATAAATTTTCCAATAGGCTAACGTTTCAAAGTTTGGCCTGCTATATTTTGACCAAAAGTGTTGAGATTTTTTCTGGGTCATGTGGCTGGTAGTATTAGCACCTCACAGCTTCAGGGTGTGGAGTTTCTATGCATGTTCTTCCCGTGTACAGTCTTCACAACTTTCATCTGAGTTCCTTGGTTTCTTCCCACTTTCCAACAACATGCCAGTAGGTAGACTGGTGGCTCTAAACTGCTCCTATGTATGATCATGTATGTGTATGTATAGTTCCCTGTGACAGACTGATCCAAGGAGGATGTGGCTCAGAGCCCCCATAATTTCATAAATAACCCTATTATATATCATATTTTTACAGGTTGTCCCAAAAATCTCCAAACATAGGGGATGGTTGGATCAACACTGATTCATAGATTGTTTGCCGTGGCCTAAGGGATTGGCCTCTGAGATCCCCTGACTTTTACCTGTAGGGGCATGTGAAATCACAAGCCTGACTCACATACCTGAGAGATTTTGAAACATGTCATATGGCTTTTAAATTTAAATTCAAAGACAATCTGAGTATAATATTGTATAAATTGCCAAGTTTGGTAGTATGTTGAGCAAAACGATTCTTTTTTTTATTGTTTGTATCCATCCATCCATCCATATATACACACACACACAGTGGAACCTCTGGTCACGAACGCCTCCGAAGATGAACAAATCGGTTCCCGACCACAAAATCCTCCAAAATTTTGCATCTGGTCACGGCCACATAATCAGGTGCTGAACAAACACAGCCCTGGCCATTTTCCCCTTCCGCTTCAGATGCTCCAGTATTTTCCCATTTTCTGTTTGTGTATTGTGCAGTTGCATATTGCGTACCTAACAATGACACGCATGTCCTTTTCATTGGTCTTGGCCAGACATGCGCTCATTGGCTGTACAGTAACCTCCTCCCTGCCCATCTTCCTCCTCACTTCCTTAACGCCTGGAGTTATTTTCTGTGCTTAAAACTCATTAAAAAAAATTTCACAGCATTTTTTCATTGTGTTTATGCATTTTTCCTCTATAAGCCTTCATTATGGGTCCCAAGAAAGTGGAAATGGTAGTGAGAGTAAGAAGCCTATGGGAATAACTACAAAACATGAGAATCACCACCATATCCCTCATCCACCATAACCCCCGGTCACCATATTCCTCCACCACCGCTTCACACACGATCCACAGCACAAACATTCATTTCCAGTCGAGCACGAGTAGTGTGAACGTGTTCAATGCATTTTTGCTCTATAGGCCTTCATTATGGGTCCCAAGAAAGTGAAAAGTGGAAATGGTAGTGAGAGTAAGAAGCCTAAGTGTATAACAGCAAAAAATGAGAACCGCCACCGTTCACCTCCGCCAGCAACTACGTATCCACCGCAAAGGTAACGTACATTAACATCATCTGTTTATTTAATTTAGTTTTATTTTGTAGTGAGAGCAGGGAGCAAGTGGAGGTGGGCTCTGGAAAGGAGAGGGATGAAAGTTAGGTGCAGCAAGATGGCGTATGTGTGTGTGAATGAGAGGGACCCACGTGTAACGGTGAGTGTACAGGGAGTAGAGATAAAGAAGATGGAGGACTTTAAGTACTTTGGGTCAACAATCCAGAGCAATGGAGAGTGTGGAAAAGATGTGAGGAAGCGTGTGCAAGCAGGTTGGAACGGGTGGAGAAAAGTCTCAGGGGTTTTATGTGATAAAAAAGTATCAGCAAGAATGAAAGGAAAGGTGTACCAGACAGTGGTGAGACCAGCAATGTTGTATGGCCTAGAGACAGTGGAGCTGAGGACAAGTCAAGAGAAAGAGCTCGGGGTGGCAGAGATGAAAACGCTGATGTTCTCTTTGGGAAGGACGAGAATGGATAGGATCAGAAAT
>JAQLOM010000004.1:9358843-9368903 GCA_030068315.1 Chrysichthys thysi
TTTACAAAGCCAGAATGTTCAGCTGTTAGATAAAATGGTTTTGTGTCATATGTGTGATT
Organism: Chrysichthys thysi; assembly: GCA_030068315.1. Taxonomy (NCBI): domain Eukaryota; kingdom Metazoa; phylum Chordata; class Actinopteri; order Siluriformes; family Claroteidae; genus Chrysichthys; species Chrysichthys thysi. The sequence goes on from JAQLOM010000004.1 coordinate 9,358,903, forward strand.
TGTTTTTTGGACTACAAAATAAAACAACTGACTGAACATCCTCCAAGAGTAGTGATTCCATATTTTTTGCCAGGGGTTGTAGAAACAAGTCCTCTTTGGTCAAAGGTATGCAGAGTACGATAAAGTACATATAAGAACGCAGACAAACAGAATCAGTGATTGAGTAGCTGTAAGAGAAAACGTTTACTCACTTTTAGTGCATATAAAATGTAATATCTGTAGAAAAAGTGTTAAAAGTGTGTTAAAGATGAAGAACAAAAAAGCAAGACAGTGGGACAAACATTAGTGTGAAGTTCTACTTGTTTTATACAGAGCCCCTGAATGAATCTGGGCAAACAGGAAATCCGTAAAAGTTGCTCGTGTACCCCAGAAACATTCATGTGCACACAAGAAACTCTAAAGGATTTATATTTTTTATTTTTTACTTGCCCTTGTCCCTTTAGGGTTTTCCATGCATTTTCATACAGTGCTGGCCCCCCTCCCCACATATGATTGTATAAAAAAAATGCACATGTGAAATCACATGGAAATAAATAATAATAAAAACCTATTGTTCAAATCATTTACTGGAATGAAATTTCCGAGTGGACTTTATGACAGTATTGAGTTTATCTGAAAGGGGAAAAATACAAGGAACAAAAACCCTAAATGTTGAGTTCTGAAGTCTATTCCAAACAATACTTTAAAAAGTCTCAGCATTTTGTATTTGATTTTTTTTTTTTATCAGGGCAAGGTAATGAATGCAGGGTTGCTAAGACAAATAATTGTTCATTTTGACTCGACCAATAGAATCCTAAAAATATATAACCCCCCCACCCCTTTCCAGTGGCTCAGCAGAGTTTTATTTAATGAACATTATGTCACTGTGTACGATAAGAGCTCGGCTGTTTACTGGAACTTTCTGTCTGAACTTTTCACCCACATTACACATTTGTATTACAGTTGTTATTATTAGATTAAATTGTTATTAGGTGTCATTACTTATAGATTTCTTGAGATCTGGGTTATACCCATTCATTTTAAATGACCATTCAAACAGGGTAATAGTTTAATAATAAATCTGATCATTTGCTAGTAGTTGGTTCGGAGATCCTGTAACTACCGGTAAATTAAAAAAAAAAAGTCACAGACCTGCTGGTTATGCTTCCTGGATGCCACTTTGAGAACCATGTTTTATTTTATTTTTTTAAATAGAGGGCCAAGAGCGACTGCATTTCACAGAGCACACTTGCAACTCAGAGTTGTGTAAAGTAACACACTACTTGCTCAGGTGAAGCCAAGGTTTCCCTCCTTCCCCTGGAAGTTCCACAAACTACAACACAAGGAGGCTTTGCACAAAAATTAAAGTTTTATTGATCAAAGCACAATCCAAATAGTCCATTATAATAATTGCAATGGTATGAATAGTCTTTGCACTCTATAAACAAATGTTCTCCCGATGTAGTGCAAATGCTGTTTCCCAGCTTACTTTGGCTAAAGCATAAAACTACAAACTGTGTCTAATTTATACCTTCCCCACATTTTTCACTCTTTCTTCTTAGAAGAAATTCTGTTTTCTATGCATCATTCACTATATTTAGGATTTTTTCAGCATAAAGTGTACACATTTTAGCCTTTTTTTCCCCCATTCTTGATCATCTGTAGTGCATAAAATAGCTTACAAATAAAGCAGAAAAAGCCTATGCAAATTAATGTCTGAATCTATCAGTATGAACAAAAGATAGTAAAGCAAACATCAATGGAAATATCCTCCAACATAAAAATGGTAGTTGACAAACAATCTGAGAGCCCATTTACCCTCGGTCATGGGCATCAAGTATCAGAATTGTATTCCTTATTGGGATTATTTACACGCAAATAAAAAAAAAATGTTAAGGTACCCAAGATGCATTTAAATCAGATGCCAAGCTGATCACTCAAACCACTTCTAAACATCCAAGATGCACTGAAGCTAGATATTATACAATTGTAAATGCACCTGCCTCCCCAAATAAAATTTGACAGGCAAAAACCCTTTCTAATACATGACATTAGATTTCTAATACCTCATAACAAAAGTGGTCAGCGACTGCCAAAGCTGGGGCTGTTAGGGAAATAAAAAAAAAAAGCATGCAAAATTATAATTTTCAAGCAGCAGATATATTTTGCATGAAAGACTAAAAAGAAGAAATGACACATGAATTTGGTGGTCAAGTATAAATGATCTGATCTGCATATTGTGTGTGATATATACCAATTTGCAACAGCGTCGACCAAAATTAATCCATACGTAGAGTACCCATCCCTTGTCCTGCATGTTTGAACTTGGTGGATTCAGGTTTTCAGTTCAGAACCAGGATCAAGACCAAGTTTAGTAGGTGCAAGCAAATCACCAAACTGGTGACAACAGACATGCAGGACCACAGTTGGGCTCCTCCATCTTATACCCATAAACAGATATTACATATTGGATCACAAGCTACTAGTTAACTAATTACATAAAGTTTGTGTAATTAAATGGCATAAACCCCATTGTGCCAAAAGTACATCTAATCATATTTAGCACTGAGTTTTCCCCTCTGATCCACATGTATAAGAACACCTACAAAAATATAGCTGTTTAAACCCATAAAGATCAGCTTAATTTTTATAAATTACACAAATCTGGCAAACTCCATGTGTAACAGTTTCAAAAGCAAAATGTAAACAATGCACAGATATTTACAAAAAGCAAAAAAATATATATTTTGGCTTTTTATCATTTAACAAAATAGTGCCAAAAAAAAAAAACCAAGGTCAATTTTGTTCCAATTTTATAGAGGGGGGAAAAACCCCAGAAGCTCTTCGAGCAGTCCTTCACTTCGCCCTTCAATTCCCAAAAGAGCTGGGGATTTAACTTTATTTGTAATTGACCACCTACATATCTACTCGATGAAGCTACATATGTGCATTATATCTGATTGTAATGCATTATTTGGGACCTACATACAGTCATTCTGTTTCTCTCATTTATGGTGAGAAGCTGTCTTAAGGAGTCCCTTCTGATTCCTTCCCTATACTCGATATACTCATGTGCTATAGCGATCCTGCAACAGAGAACATACACAGGACATACCATATTAATCAGTACAAAATACACAGGTCGTAAATTAATTACAATAACAAAAATGTTAGTAACTAAGTGACTAATGCAGTGTTTGACTAAAGCTCAAAACCTCACAAAAACGCTCCCTCAACCAAGAAATCCTACTTGAAAAAGGCAAGAGTTTGGTGTAGAACATTATTTACGCATCTAAGCATGTAATGATTTATTATGCATCAATGTATTGAAGTACAAATTTATGATAAGTTCAATCAATGGAAATAAAAAATTAACCAAGATTAATTTGAGTTTTTCCTAATAAATATACTGTAGGAGGAACACACGTGACGTCACTGTAGGCTGAAGTAACACAGCTCTAACGCTGCAGCACAAAAAACAGATATTAAATGGGAAAGAGCTCTCGTGTGACTTTATAATCAATCGGATTCAACAAGAAATCAGAGCAGTTTTTACAGCCTGCTGAAAGCAAAAGAAAAGCAAAGCAAATGAAGGTAGCTGTTTTTTTTGCTGAAGCTGACTGCAGCCTTCACAAATGTTCAGAATTATGAAGAAAGCCTTGTTATTAACTTCTCATATTAAATAAAGGGAAAATTTTTAGTTAATAGGCTACTATAATGTTAATGTAATGTTTGTATACTATGATGATTGTTTTTAAGAAAATGTAAGAAAAAATATCTGTTTTTATTTAACGAAAAGAATATTTAAGTAGATAAAGAGTAGGAAGTTAATGTTGCATTATTTGATAAAAAAAAAATCTTCTAATTTTTTTTTTATTATTAGTATTATTTATTTATTTATTTATTTTAAATCTTGTAGGACAATCAAATCGTTATCCCAGTATCGTGAATGGAATTGAATGAATCATTATATGCCTACTCACAACAGTATTTAAAACAGTACTTCATTACTCTAAAAAAGTCTCCATTAGTTTTGAATTTAGCTTGACCAACACAGAAACATTTGCTATACAATTTACTGGTTTGTGAAAGGAAATACATAACAAATAGCTGGTTAGCTTGTTGCTACCAAAACGCATATGTCCATGGAAGCGTTCATGGTTCTTCCCCACATTGTAGCTTAAAAATGAAATAATTCAGACTTCCCACTTCTGGGTTAAGTTAAACACAGCATAAGCTTCTGTCCGAGAAGATTGTGAGCTCAAATCCCAGGACTGACAGCAAGACACATTGACAGACTGAGTTTCCTGAAAGCATCATCGCAAGAAGATTATTGCTAAATGGTAAAGCACACAAACATTCTCTCTGTTAATTTAACAATGATCTTTGTACAATGATGTTTTAAAGAAACTTTGCATCAAGTGGTCTTGATCTTTCAGAGACTCACTGGTAGTCCTGGGATTTCTAAATGTAAATTAGAAGGGAACAGACCTGTATAGTTGTAACCACTCCACTGGCCATGACAGACAGCTTGCCAGCCACAGAGCGGACACCCATCTTCAGCTGGCTCATATCCGGAGCAGTGGGCAGCACGTTGCTCAGGCTGTATGAGCCGCCTGCAAGATGACAGAGAAAGCCAGTCTGACCTGTGCTATGTTTTAGTTTCTGCTGCTCTCTAATATTTGACTTTCAGAGATGATGGGCTAAAACTTATTTAGTGACATGAAAAACTTAAAAACTACACTCATATACAGCACTCTCCAATTCAGGTATTTATTTTGACAGAAGTACTGAAAGTCTGTTTCAACTGCGGAAAAAGGTCAATTTAGTGCAGTGTTTTTTTCTTGTTTTTTTTTTTTGTTTTTTTTTAAGTTTTCCCTTCATTTTTTTGTGGATTGCGACACCCAAGTTAACTCTCCTCTATCACACAAAGAGATACCAACAGAAGAGGATGGGATGATCCTGTGCTTCCTCCAAAGCACATGAAGGCAACCTCTATATATTTTATTAAACTGCTGCTCATGTCACATCACAAAACAGTGTAACACACATTTGGAGAAAAGTGCTATGTGGCTTCTTTATACATGACCTGACTGGCAAGTGTTTGGCAGTTGTATCTTCTTGACTCTCTATGGCATCATTGGGATTTTAACTCACATTATTTTCCTAACAATAATGCAAATGCTTTTCTGTTGCACCACTTGGGAGTGTGTTAATACATGTGCCCAAATACCAAACTGTCTGAATCAGGAGTATAACCCGTACACAGTAATAACTATTCTGTAAACACATGTATAGCTCTGCCACAAATGTACTCCTGAAAAGAAGTCTAAACTGAAAAGTAACCCTGTATATCCGTAATGAGTTTAGGAATGTCTGCTGAATATGACTGCATCCTGTTATGTCTGTTACTCCACTCACTTGACTGTTTCTTCTGCTCGTCAAACAGATCTGCTGAACTGATGGCTGAGCTGCCTGAGAAACGCTCCAGCCGAGTCCTTGCCTCATACTGGGCAAAACGTAAAAATAAAAAGCACATAACTTTTAATTGCGCCTTTGAGGCATAAACACATACAGGGATGTGTAACTTGACATTACCTCAGAGTTGTCTTGTTTACCAAAGAACATGTCAGAGGAGATGGCTTTCACACCACCAAATTTCTTCTGGGCGTCATCAGAGACCGGTACCGGCCCAGGCTCTGCTTTTCTCCTTGCTGTAGTCCTGTGATTAAAAAATAAAGGAGCATATGATTGCTTTACTAAAGCCTGAAAAGTCCTTACTGTGGCCAAACTGAAGAGAAAGCTAACCTGTCCTCAAACGATGATGTCTTTGAGCTCAAATAGACATCAGGCTCTGGTTTCTTGCTTTCTTTCTTCTTGATGTCATCCCACTGGGAGAAGAACTGGTCAGATGACTGGGGCACATCATTAGTAAACTTGGAAGAGGTTCTACAGGGAAGAGAAGTTCAGCAGAGTTTCAAATGCTAATGTGATGAGTAATGTGCCTTCAACATCAAACAGCATCTTTAACTTGTATATTATACTGAAATGCTGATCAGGGTGTTTCCTCTTAAAAAAATTAACAATGGCTAGAAATCTAACTATGTGCGCAGTTCAGTCTGAACAAATTTATTTCCACTACAAAATGAGCCACATGCCCCCTATACTCGGTGCACTCAGACACATAACTCCCTATGTAAATATACATGTAATCACAATTATGATCATTTAATATCACTGTTATCATAACAACAAACAGACGGGCCTTTAGGGCTCCTGTAAGGTTGTAAGCTGTGTCGAACAAGAAGAAAAACATGAACTTCTTTGTCATTGACTTTTGGTTGTAAACACACATACAGAGAATTTTATGCAAAGGCTGTTAAATGTGAAAATGATCCTGTTACTTTTCTTGGGCAGATTATACATCTTGCTTGATTAGACAGACATTATATTCGGTTCTCTCAATTCTGAATTAAATGTGCATATAAAGGTTTACCTTTTGATGGAGTCTGAGTATTATTACATTATCACGCTGCACAAAAGTATAGCTTACGACTGAATATGTTAAAATCTAGCTTTTACAAATCTAGGATCCTCTCTCATCCAATCACATAGCTTTATGTACAAGCATAAAGACAACCAACATCTGTCCATCTGTTTTCAATGAAATCCTGCCATGATTCTTAATTCTGTCACTTGAGAGTCAACTACAAATGTGGTGTAAAAAAAACTAAACCTCAAGTGTATTTATTTATTTATTGCTACTAAAGTGCTGACGTGAAATCAATCTAGTGAAATCATCACGTTATATACAAAAGTCTCACCTAATGAAGAAATATCCCTCTTCCTCGTCATCATCCTCGCTGTACTTCCTGGAATGAGAGGAGGACTTGGCCAAAGTGGGAGTTTCCTGCTGAATCGTCTGCATGTCCTGCATGACAGAGTGAGATACTCCACTGGAACGAGGGAAGAGAGTCAGAAAACACAAGACATAAATAACCAGGTGTCGCTGTTCAACTCGGTCAATTCAAAGACAAACGTCAAAAGAACTCCATCTTCTTACTGACATGCTTCAAAAAATGACTTGTGTATGATGTATTTGGTAATGTTGTGTTTGGATAGTCTGCTTTAGACACTCGAAAAGTCAACAAACCTTCTACAGACCGTCCACAGATGTGTATCTTTCGATGACGTATTTAAAGTACACATGGACTGGATTTGAAATTGTGATAGCATGAAAGACACTATGATAGTCTATTGATTTTTTTTCTATTATATCATGGCACTGCTGAATTCTCAAATCTGGTCAGAAGGAAACCAACAAGTTAATCACAAGATAAACATAACAACCATAAACTGTTAACAGTATGATTAAGAAACACTGTATATTCTGGTTGCTGACAGTTTCTAGATGGTTTGTTGACCATAGTGTCCACAGTCCAAAAAAACAAAAAAAACAAAAAAAAAAAACCAACCCCCCCTTTGTATGAACATTTAGACCAAATTTGAGGACGACTGCATGCATTAAAATCCCTGACCTCCTGTTGGAGAAACCCATCCCCAGCCTCTCTGCCTGCTCCTTCTTCTTGCCCTCGAGGCCTCGCAGTTTCTCCTCATCCCTCTTTCTCTGGAGCTCCAGATCCTGATAGGCCAGCCTCAGAGACGTCACACTGACAAATTCCACACCAGACAGAGAGAAAAGCTGATGGAATACAGCAACAGTCCTACAGCATACAGTCTTTTTACCTAAAACTCACTCTAGGTACAGCTTCTGAACTAAACAAACAAAAATACAGTGGACCCTTGACTTGTGAAGGCATTGGATTGCGAACAAACTGATGTACAAAGTAAATTCCCAGACAGCTTTTGTACAGACCGACCAAACAAAGCCTCAAATGACGTACAGAGAGCCAAGCCACGCTTCGCGGCACAAACCTTAAATTCCGGTCAAGCACTCGTGGTGTGAACGTGTTCAACGCATTTTTTTGAAGCCTAAGCGTATAACAGTTGAAATAAAGAAAGAAATAATCGCAAAACATGAGAGCCGCAACCATATCCCTCTGCCACCGTCCACCTCCGCCAGCAACTACATATCCACCACAAAGGTAATGTGCATTAAAGTTTATTTCATTTAGTTTTATTTTTCTATAATTAAGGTTATTTTAATTTATTCTATATTGTATTGACACACATAAACCCATAATATACTTTTTAATTTACATTCATTTCAGTGGGAAACATTTATTTGAGTCTGGAGCGAATTAAGTTCATGAGTCGAGGGTCCACTGTAAATGCTTGTGTATTTTTTAACATTATATATTACAATAAAATATAAATATTTTAACACATGTTATTTGTTTCTTGTCAATTATCTGAAAGGACAGCAGACTCAAGGTTCCTGGCTGCTAAAGAGCCAGTTCTCGATTTGTTTTACTGTGAATATTTATTTTGGAGTTTTATTGTTGTGAAATAAACATAAGACTGTCCTTCTAGCTATTATCCGCTCGTATGCTAGGGGAGATATGCATGGGTATGTTTTAGATCCCACTTCTGAAGGAATTCCCACATGCTCCCTCATTTTATATATATTGTAATAAATAAAGTTAAGGCTATTTCCCAAAATATAAATCAGTTAGTAATTTACTGAGGATGAATGAACAAAAGTTGTAATGACATATATACATGTCTGTGTGTGTGCGCGTGTGTGTACAACATGCTGTGTCCAATACACTGCCCTTTTAATGTGTGTCACTCCCTGAGCGATCTGACTATCCAAATATACATGCATGAGAGTAAAAACCACCTGCTACTTGTTGGATGGATCTTGCCGGATCCCAGTCCCGAATCACTCGTCTACATGGCAATATGTCAGACAGACATGTGCAAAGTCTTTCTTTGGATACTTGGAATCCTTAGATTCCTTAAATCCTTGATTTATGATAGTGTAGAATGCAGTTTACATGACCAGTGAATAATCTGGCAGCTGCGGGAATAAGAAGATAACTGCAGCATTTATGTGGATGTGAAAACGTGCAAAGAGAGACTCACACTGGCTCTTCCGGCTTAGCACTCTTCTCAGTGGCTGACTCTTCACGTTGTTTGTCCACAGCCTGGGCTCTCTTCTCCTGTGCCGAGAAACTCTTACTGCTCACTTTTTGAGCCCCCAGACCTCCTTTTTTAGCACCCAGCTATTCGACAGCATAAGAACAATATTCAAATCCATGTAAAAACACACACTGTACAATCTCAGCACTCAGTCTAGCATCAGCAAACACAGGCCCAGCAAGTACACTGCTTAATAGAAATCATTATTAAAAAAATAAAAAATAAAAAAATAATAAAAAAAAATACATCCTCACTGATTTTTTGGCTGCTGCAGGCTTCTTTTTGATCAGAGAGGGCTCTGAAAAGGCATAAAACCATAAATGTCCACATTTAAACATAATTAAATCAACTTAATAATACATTTCTTTACCTAGAGCAGCTTTTGGAGAAGCACTGAGAAGCTCAACGGAAGGGCCTTCTTGATTGTCTGCAGATAAAAATTACGAGTTAGAGAAATGCACGCGCACACACACACATATACATATATATATGTAAGTACACGCCAAATGTAATGTTTGGTTGGTTTTCTCATACCATTATTATTTGTGTCATGCAAGGTCATTTCCTGTGGTTGATTAAGATTTTGCTGAAAGGAGCGTCCATCATTCTGTTTAAGTAAATACAAATGAAGAAAAAAAAAAAAAAATACACAGCAAACAGTATTAGAACTCAGACAAAGTATTAATTCCAGTGGTTGAACTACAAATTTTTTTTTACAGGAGACACAATCTGACCTTGGCAGACACCAAGACTTTATCTACACTAAATACCCAGAAAATATTACAAACAAAAATAAAGTGACTTATATAGAAGTTTATTCTATACGTTATTAACATAGACCAGGGGTCGGCAACCCGCGGCTCTAGAGCCTCACGCGGCTCTTTCATCCTCAAGCTGCGGCCCCTGTGGCTTTGGAA
>JAQLOM010000004.1:9424926-9436067 GCA_030068315.1 Chrysichthys thysi
CCCGTGCCGAACCCGGGGCTCGAACCCAGGACCTTCTTGCTGTGAGGCAACAGTGCTAACCACTCAGCCACCGTGCCGCCTGTTGTAGCAGTCTGTTAGGTCCAATTTTTAGTGATATCTATACAAACTGGGAAGAACCTGTCTTTGGCTAATACTTGGCAATTTCAGAAGGGGTGCCGCAAAGATACAATATTGAAATTTATAAATGTGCAGATCTCAAAGGTCTCAAGAAGACAAAAATCACTCCTTTTAACCTCACACTCACTCACTCATCTTCAGACATGTAATCCTGTTCAGTATCATGGGGGAAGCTGGAGCCAATCCTAGCTGTCTTTGGGCAAAAGGCAGGGTACACCCTGGGCAGGTTTCTAATCCACCGCAGGGTGACACACAGAGACAGACAACCATTCACACTCACATTCACACCTATGGCCAATTTAGAGTAGTCAGTTAAGCCCCTTTTCCACTAGTACCTACTCAACCCAGCTCCACTCCGCCTTACTCAGCCCCGGTTGGTTTTCCATTGTAAAGACAGGACCATCTCAAGTGGGTGGGGACGTAATATAGTGGGCGGCCCCCAGAGTGCGTAGCTAGACTAATCCCCTCTGTGCATGTCTTTGGACTTTGGGAGATAACCGGAGTATCCAGAGGAAACCCACATGGACACAGGGAGAACATGCAAATTCCACACAGAAAGGCACCCAAGTCAACCCCGGGGATCAAACCCAGGATCTAGTACTTGTATTGTGTACCTTCACACTTAAAACCTATACACTGACACTGATTTTGTCTTCCTGAGTCATATAATTTTTGAGAGATGCATATTTGGAAATTTTAGGTAAGCCATCTTAAATATAGCCTTAATTTATGCCTTTCTGGTACGGATATTTTGTGGCACCCCTTCTGAAGTTGATAAGTATTACCTAAAGACAGTAATTTACATTGTACACAGTAATACACAGTGTATAAATTGTATTTCTTAGTTGACTAGACTATAATGGTTTTTATTATTGTTGTTTGGCAGGGGGACTCTCTTCTGAGCTCTGTTTATTTCATCTCCTTCATTTTGTATCCTGATGTGGTTTTCAGCCTGTACTGTATTATCACATGATAGCTACTAACCAGGGCAAAGGCTATCATGTGCTTCCTCTGAGGCATGGGACACCAGCAAACCACATCTTTTCAATCTGCTGCTCAGGCAAAGTCAGGGGTTGGCATAACACTATCTGAACCTGTGAGCTCACAGACTCCCATGACTGCTTAGTGTTGTTATTGGTAAGAGACAGAGTACCCCATACCTCCCACTACGGCGCACCCCTCCATCCTGGATGGCTTTAGCAATGTTGGGATTTCAACTTCCAATCTCCACATGATAGGGCAAAGGCTTTTATATTGTGCCACTCAGGAACCCTATAATGTCACCTTCTGAGGTTTTTCTGCCCACTTGTTTTTAGCTTTTTAAAAAACTTCTGCAATGCTTTGTTTAACAACTTCCATATATTTTTGCTTTGCAGATTTATAACCTTATTCACACCTAGGGCCCTTCAGCTAACTAGTCTGCCTGCATGGAGAGTTTTTGAGGTTGGAGGAAACTGGAGAACCCAGAGTAAACCTTCAAGGACACATGAAGATCATGCAGAGAATCTCTGTAGAGAGAGAAACCCCAGCTCAAGACAGAACCCTGGAGCTGTGAGGCAGTGACGCTACACCCCCAAACTGTCCAGAAATTTCTGGTCCCATCATGTGAATGTCCTTTATTTTTAGGCTGGTAACATGGATGGCATTCAGTGACATTTGATGTACTTCTATAATTAAAAAAAAAATCTCAATCTTGTTACTTTTAACCCCTTCTTGATGAGCAAAATGAATCCATTTATCATTAAAAAAGAGTAAGAACAAAAATTGTTACAAGTGAGAAAAAAATTGAGAGCATAGTTATGTAAATATTTAATCAGAACAATAAATACAAATCTGAAGTATTCTTTTAAATAATTATAGCTCCACAAAGTAAAAACAAGCAAAGTGCCCTGTGTAAAGGAGTAAATATACTGTACCTGCTTTACCCAAGAAAATGCACACTCACAAAAAATACAAGAGCATATAAATGACAATTTCGTCATCTGGGTAGTTATTCATCATCCAGCAGCACAGAAAATCACTTTTTTCTGCGCTGAAATTTGAGGCCTTGTCTCAAAACTCGTTACAGCACACTCCGCCTTCGCCCTCGGCTCTGTTCGCCGCCATGTTGTCTTGTGGTTACGTCCAAAACCACACCCTACTCACTATATAGTGTGCTGCTTGTGGAGTCCACCATTTTGTAGTCGAATCACAAATTCCGTTCCCTACATTAGGTAGTGTGCTACTTGGTGCCCCAGGGCGCATGCGCAGTACCATCGTTTGGCCGTACAACAATCCACTGCAACCACCGACAGTTAGAAAAACAGGGCATTAAAGCAGAAACTTAGCGGCACTTCTTCAACATCATGATGGGTATGAGTTATTATTTTCTTTAAAGAATTGTATATATGGTGTATGTGTCTGGCTGTGCTTGTACGAGCTTTATAAATCCCGCACTGCGTTTATAGCACACTTGACGGTCAGTTAGCTAGCATGTAAGCTAGTGTTGCTCGTCGTAGCAGTGTTGGTGGTGTACGCTCGTTTTCCCGTCTCGTTGGTGCTGAACGACTGTTTGTAGCTATTAAATCATATATTTGTTATTTGAGAAGTCATTAAAAGAGAAACGCTGAGCTATCAGAGGGCTCGGGGGTGAAATCTTTCCTGTTTCCTGTAATAACGGACAGATGAGCAGAGCGCGGGTCGAGGCTCTTCTCAAATCTGTCGTGGCCAAAATCACTTTATCGGTCGGTTCTTTTGGCGGTGAAACCTAAACAGTAGTGTCCCTTACAACGAAGGCGAAGTGGCGACGGAATGGTTTGAGACAGGGCCTACGTCTTTGAATGTTCTGCTTTCGGCTTTTTTATTTGTTTAGATTTCGATTCAACGTTTCCTGTTAGTTTTCTGTAATAATATAATTAATTAAATCATTCTTGCACATAATTTGTTATTTTTTATTTTACCGACGTTATCGGTTCGCACCCGTTTTCTAACAAGTCCCGCCTCCTTGCCTGGGCTGGTTTGCCGTACTTGATACTGATTGGCTCGCTGATCCACTTTCCCTCGTGAGTTTACGTGTTTTAACCAATCGTAGCACGAGAAGACGTGTTTGCCAAAATACGGGTAGGACATACGTTGGAATTGGTTGTTTTTGCGCATGTGCATTTACTGTCGCGTACTACGGCATCCACCGATTTGTGTTAGCAGAAAGTCCAGCTAATAATTGAAGTACACTATGGGTACATGTCTGTTTTTACTTGGCTTGTCCATATGCGTTATTGACATGATGAGTAATTTACGTCTGTTTTTAAACTTTGTTAGTATGCGGAAGTTTACCGCAACAAACAGCCGCGATTTCAAACGTTTCTTGTTTTATTATTATTATTATTATTTTATTTCGAGCTTGGTCACTAGCCCATAAAATGTTTATAAGTGGTGATGCATTTCAGTAATTTCCGTGAAAAACGAGGTGATGTTTCACGTCACTTAAGAATGAGGTAAAAGCTGCAGTAGGGACAAGCTCCTGAATTTGAGTTTGGGATATTTTAGTGTAAACTGTTTCAGTAGGCGTTTAATCCGTTAAGAAAATTACATCCCTAACCATATGAGTAATTACACTTGTGTTCAAACGCCTGGCTCTAATTATTTTTACATTTAATTCGTTACATCTACCATCCGGTAACAGCAGTTATCCCGCCGCCCGGTGTTGTCCAATCAGCGAGCTGCTTCTTAATACGAATTTGTAATTTATCCAATCATAGAACAGTAGGCGGGCGTTTATGATTGGGCGCGTGAAGCCCCTGAAAGACAGCGCACGCGCGTTTCCAACAGCAACAGCTATGGTAAAATAAGACCATAGAGCCTCGGTGGAAATCTACACTACAAGTGTGTTCAGATGTATTAAACTAATGTTATGCGTTGAATCCGCGTTTATCTTTTTATAAAACGTTAGGAGGTGACCCTCTGATAGGCCAGTGTTTATCCTGAGATTATGGCGCGTGCGTGTCTCCCTAGTTAATCTACACAGGTGTTTAGTTAATGGTTTCCCCTAGGACAAACTGAGGAGGCCTCATGGTCTCACTTCTGGTCATATTGACAAAGATCTGAGAATTACCTTAGAGGATATAATCGTCTTTTGCATTTAGATTGATTAGATTTTTATTAGATGTACAGTACTTTATTAATCCAAACCAGGTAAAGTACTTTGTCACAGTAGCAGACATGTAACATCTAAGCAGACATGAAAGACACACCAAATAATAAAATAAAAAAAGAAATGGAATATATATAAATACAACAATTTGCAATAAAAAAAACTAGAGCATATAATGTGCAAAAAAACAAAACAAAGACTGTGCACCACTGTGAGAAATGAAAAAACTTCCAAGAAGGAGTAGTTACTAAGTCTGAAGTGAGTGTAATGGCCTGTGGCAGGAAGTATTTCCTGTACCGGTTCTTATGACAGTGGAGCTGGAGCAGTCTGTTGGACAAGGTGCTCCACTGCCTGTCCAGTGTGTGGTGGAGATTTTGGTCTGGATTATACATAATGGATAACAGTAATATTTAATAATAATAGTAGTATGTATCTCATTAAACATTGTTTTCTGCTCTTCTTAGGTTCTGTCCCACCGATTTCCTCACTGCGCTTACTGGTTCCACCTCTACGGCTAATGTCTGCATTTATGTGGAAAATTGTCCAACAGCAACATCTGGAGCATTATGGAAAACTAGAAGAATTTGTCTCCTTAGTTACAAGGCTCGTCCCAGAGGTCTTGACCAGCAGACAGAAGGCTACGCTGGTGATGGGGCTCAGAGCAAAGGTGACAATAAGAGTGTAGATTATTGCACAGAAAGGGACAGAGCAGATGTGTGGTAATCAACATGAGACTGAGAATCTATGCTGATTTTTTTTTTTTTAAACCCCCCCAGATGATACTGGAGATGTGCCGAGGTGAACTACCAGCAGACATTGAGACTGTGAAGTCTCATATACAGAGGATTCAGTCCTCTCATTCGTCAAAGGTAAAACAGTTTTTGAAAAAAAATATCTATTTTGTTTGTAGCTTAGTATGTGTGATGACTGAAATAATGTTTGCTTGGCAACGTTTTGCTTGTTTCTATTCATATTCATAAAAGGCTGCTTGTGTTCTCAGGGAATTAATACAGAGGCGGACATCTTACAGGCAAACCTTTTAACGCTTGTGCTGGGTCTGCTGGAGGATCCTGCCAAAAAGGAATACTTCTTTCAAGTCAGTGCATGTCACATTTATCATGAGTGATTTGAGACTGAACAGTTAAGCAATACGTTGTGCTAAAAAAAAAAAAACAACAAAAAAAACACACTTATGCCACACATAAACCCATAATACACATGAAAACATGTTTTTGAGGGCTGAAACACAATTGTATTTACATTCATTTCAGTGGGAAAATTTGATTTGGGTTTCGGAACAAATCAAGTTCGGGAGTTGAGGGTCCACTGTACTCAACAACCGCATTTGTATTTTTATCAGAATTAAAAAAGGTGTTTCTTTCAGGGGATTCTAAATTCACGAGGATGAATTGTTTACTTTAACTTTCTATAAGTATAAAAGCTAAGAGGTTGGTGTGATCTTGATCTGTTTTTTAAGATGAGTTTAAAAAAAATGTTGACATTTGCATCAAGTATGCATGGATGATCAACTTCCATCACTAGTTGTTCTCAGTAGGTCTCTTCTTGGATTATTTTATTCTCTGGCTACTTGGTTTTAAAAAGATGTGGATTTCCTCACTGCGCTTTCTGGTTCCACCTCTATGGCTAATGTCTGCATTTTAGTGGAAAATTGTCCAACAGCAACATCTGGAGCATTTATGGAAAACTAGAAGAATTTGTCTCCTTAGTTACAAGGCTCGTCCCAGGGATCTTAACATAAGATGTAGTCGCACATGACCGATTGCTGTCAGCTTGCTGCTGAGATTTGACTGTATAGTCTCGTTTTGCTTTGCTGTTGAGGGTTGGCAATTGTAAAATACTGTAAAACAGGCTGAAACATTCATATGATTTTTAGCTGTATAACTGTTCTGAGGAACATCTCTTAATTATTGTTTCCCTACATGAACATCATATCATATGTAAGCTGAACCTTAGTGTTATTTGACATGTAAATCGTGTGCCAAAGCTGGATATTGCCACATGGCACACTACTTGGTTCACTGGGATCTGGAAATGTATCTGTAGCAGTGAGTGGGGACACAAGCTTAATTCATTGGAGCTTTATATAACCTATTTCACGCTCACATTAAAGTGAAAATGTTCATTTGTGTTGTGTGTCCTGTTGGACACCGCTAGTCTCAGTCCTTTAATCTAGTTATTCACCATTGAAACATCAGTCAGACTAAGTGTAACCTTGATTTTCTGCCGTTTGCACTAAAGAAGGTCATTAAGTGGCAGTCTCGGACACTCTGACCCTGAGATTATTTGCCCCTTTTAAACTGTGATCTGATTCACCTTGTTCTGCATATGGCTATAGTGTGGTAAGTACACTGGTTAAAAAAAATCCCTGAAGTCGTTGTACTATATTATTATATGTGTGTTCTAGGAGGTGTTCCCACACGAGTATGGTCCAGAATTTGATCAAGCGCTCCAAGTCCTGGTTGGCCATTTTCTCTCAAGACTGGAACAGCTGCTGCCAGTACCCAGCTTTAAACAGGTTGGACCACCATCACAAGCTTCACTACAGGTTTGGTCATTACACCTGATCTCTCTCTCATGCTGGTCCCCCCACCCCCCTTCTTCCCCCCCAGACGTCCTCGTGGCTCAGTGCCTGTCCCTGGGAGTGGAATGAGTATCTGGAGTCTGTTTGTAGGACGGAGAGTTTATTACCTTTGATGCAAATTGGCATTTGTGGGACTTTGGAGGATAATGGTAAGGTGGATTAAATATGAATTCTTCATTTGGCATTGTTTTTAGTGCTTCAGAGAGAATCCATGATTTTTGTGTATATATTTGTTGACCAATTTAGCCCTCCCATCAATCGTGGAGGACCGAATCCTCTCCTCGTTGTCCCTAACTGACATGGTGATAACCACCCAAACGCAGCCCCCGTCTCAGGGGCCTCAGGAGATGGACGTCACGAGTGAACTAGATGACGTTGTCCAGGATGAAGATGTCACTTCAGGTCTGGATGAAACTGTAGCTGCAGAATACGTCAGAACCAACGATGTTGCAATGGAGGAAGATTCAGAGAGACAGACCTTTGAGCGAGAGATCAAGGAGGCTATTGAGCATTTGGAAAAGGAGAGCGACATATCTGCTGAGGTGGCCAGAAGCCTGCAGAGCGCAGGGGTGCCAGGAGTTGACTCAGAATTGAAAGCTACTGATGAAACAGCAAGTGCCATGTCTGAAGCAGCACCTGGAGCAGAAGATATTGCAGCTGAAGAGCAAACAGTGATCCCCAGAGTTGCACATACAAAGATCACGCAACCACTGGAGGTTTCACACACTGCAGCAAACAGAGGGAGTGACGAGGGTGTAACCGACCAATGTGATCTACAGCAGTAAGTCATTGTATCTATACATCTCAGTTGTACTATATGTAATTCCTTATCAATATTGAGTCTAATTATTTTTCCTTTTTGTAGAACTGTTTTGGAGGAAGGAGCTCAGGGAGGTGGGTGCTGAAATGTTCCTCTAAGTGTATTGTTGTGCAATAACACTGCCCCCCCTTCATTAAATGTGGCCAAGGACCCATTTTTGGGTTTATTAAAATCAACCTCCCCAAAGTTTGCTGTAGCAAATTATTTCTCCAGAACCCAATTAGAGCTGTAGTGCTAAAATATAAATTTGAGACATCCTTTACAATTAACAACACTTTTACTTCAAGACCAAATTTACAGTCAGCATCAAAGTGAATGTGCATAAATTGTATCAATTTTCAGAAATCTCACTTAATCACAGGAAAATACTTAAAGAAGTCCATTCAAAGTCTCTCCACTAACATTGGCTGAAAGATGATCTATGAAATCAGTATACTCTATAAATGTGACACACTTTTTATTCTTTGTGTAATGATTAAAGCTGGAATTATGGTAAGTCTGAAAATTAACTTCCATGCCACACTGATGACAAGGTACGAAGTACTATAATGGGGGCAAACAAACATTCTTCACTTTTGTGTAATGTGGCTGGGTTTTAGTGGCGCTCTAGGATGCACGTAATTTTTACTGAAATATTGGAATAGGTTTTAAGTCTTTATACACTGGAAAATAACTGATGGACCCTTGAGAAAACGTCACAGAGCTCTTTGACAATTGTGTGTGTGTAGTGTGCCAGTTTCACTTCAGGACTGTGTGTTTGGTCAAACTAAGCAAGCTATCTTGTTCTAAGCACCCCCTTGTTTTTTTGCAGAGGTAACTGCCGAGGCACCAGAGTCAGAGCAGTCTCCGAGCAATCCACTGGCAGTCGAGTCCCCAAAGATATTTAAGAGTTCTTATGTCCTAGGCAGGCTTTTACACAAGTGTCTAAAGTGTGGCAAGCGTTTTGCGTATCGCTCGGAGCTCCAAAAACACCAGGAGACTCACCGCCTGGCAGCATCCATCAAATGTTGTGAATGTGGGCAAATTTTCAGAGATTCGAAACTTCTGGCTTTGCACCGGCAGAGAGGCTGTCGCATGAGGACGTACAAATGCATCAAGTGCGGGGCAGCCTTCAGGTCTCTTTCGAACTGGTACAAACACCAGCAGGCCCACAAGGTGGTCTGCACGCACAAGTGTCCAGAGTGTGGGAAGGTGTTCCAAAGTCTCACGGGCCTAGTGGCTCACAGACGAGAGCACATGGGCCCTGCCATAAACGGCGTTTACACCTGTGACAAGTGCGACATGACATTTGGCTCGTATCGAGGCAGGGTGCTGCACCAGAGGGTCCATACAGATAAATCCAAACAGCCTTCCCGAAAGGAGCGCGAACCAGGGAAGTGCCGCTTCTGCGATGAGTCGTTCGTCCTGCTCAGCGATTTGAGAGTGCACCTGAAAACTCACCCCGAGTACAGACCCCATCAGTGCGACCAGTGCGGCAAGTGCTTCGCTCTTCACCACAGTCTGCTCGCTCATCTCTCGAACCACACGGGAGACAAGCCATACCTCTGCACGCAGTGTGGCAAGCGCTTCTTCAGCAAGGTCCAGCTGAAGTCGCACATGAGGTGTCACTCGGGCGAACGGCCGCACATGTGCCCTCACTGCGGGAAGTGCTTCTCGCTGCTAGGCAACCTGAACATCCACGTCCGAATCCATACTGGCGAGAAGCCCTACCTGTGCCGGCATTGCGGAAAAGGCTTCATCTCTGCCGGAGAGCTGCAGGTGCACGAGCGCAGTCACACTGGCGAGAAGCCCTACTGCTGCAACATTTGTGAGAAGAGATTCGTGGTGTCGAGCCACCTGACGGCTCACAAGCGTGTGCACACAGGAGAGCGCCCTTACTCCTGCACTCAGTGTGGCAAGACCTTCATACGGAGATACGACTGGAATAAACATATGTACACTCACTCAGGGGTGAAGCCCTTCCCCTGTACCATCTGCCAGAAGAGCTACACACGTCGCACACACTTGAACAGACACATGCAGAGCCACGGTTCTGGTCATTAGTATCATTGCTCTGAATGACCCCAGTGGAAACTGGTTGATGTACAGAAGTGCATACTTTGAATAAGGACATTCCAGTGCAAAGTTTCAAAAGCACATTGCTTATATGTTTTGTTTGACCAAATGCAGATATAATTTAACCAATAAATGTTGGCCTTCTAGTTTATCAAAGTACTGTGTGTGTGAATATCTGTTAATCTGTCTCAGCAATAAGAGTTTTGTTAGAATGGTGCTATAAAATCCCAAATGTTCCAGAAATTTCCAAAATGGATACAATTTTCAAGCGTGTATAGAATTTTTCAGTAATTTTAATTTATATTTCTGACCTCTGTTCTTAAATCCTGATCTTGAGTTACTGCCTGTTCTTAGTTTCATGTTTTCCCAATAACCCTGGAGCTGTGAGGCGACAACACTAGCCACTACACCCTTGTGTGGGGTTTTTAATTTATTTTTTTAAATTAACTGAAATTATACACATTTTATTAATCAGTCCTGGTTGTAATAAGTTTAGTTGATCTAATACTTTTGTTCCTTTTTTTAAAACTTGGATTTCAATTTCAGTTTAAGTTAATTTAAGAAGTACAGATTAAACTGCAAAGAAACTGAGAGAACCAAATGTAAGATTTTTTTTGTTTGTTTTTTTTGTATTTTTCTCTGAGAAAATGAAGAAAATGTATCGATAGTGATTGGTATTCCAGAGGTCATTCAATCAAAACAAATTCAATGATTCAAAACAAATTAAGATTTTAATCACAGATATGCTAAACCATGTTGAAATTACTTGCAATTCAAATTAAGATTTTGATCAATAAATACCCGATTTACTTCTAAACTCTGTTTAATCTAATCCTTGTTGGTGTGGTTTTCTCTCAGCCTAAGTACTTTCCAATTAGATCTTTCTTTTTTTGTAGAACTGAACAGATGATAAAATATGCAAATTAAAGACTATATACTGTCCATATTTTCCAAATTTTGCAGCACTTTGACCAAAATTAACAAAAAATATTAAAAGACATTCACCTATTTCATGCCCATGTTTACTTTAAAAAAAAAAAAAAAAAAAAAAAAAAAAAAAAAAAGGTTGGTGTAGAACTTTAGTTTACCTCTTTTAGTTGTATCTATATACAAGTCTCATGTGGATTGGTGATGGATCAATCCAGTTCAGTAAAACT
The DNA here is from genome assembly GCA_030068315.1 of Chrysichthys thysi. NCBI lineage: Eukaryota > Metazoa > Chordata > Actinopteri > Siluriformes > Claroteidae > Chrysichthys > Chrysichthys thysi. The sequence goes on from JAQLOM010000004.1 coordinate 9,435,828, forward strand.
GTAATTAATTTATTATTATTAATTTTTTTTTTAAATCTCCAAGAGAGCTAAAGAGTTCAGCTGTGTCCCTGTTAGAGCAGCCAGGTGTAGTGAAAAGAGATTATTCATGAAAGCTGCTGCCACCAGGTTGTAAGAATGAGTCATTGCAGGAATTGTGGAAGACCCACAAATGAATGAAAGAATTTATTTTTTTTTTTCTACACATTTTTGGGTGAAGACTTTCTGCCCCGGGGGCGGGGG